>NEWO01000137.1:1352329-1394629 GCA_003013225.1 Phalaenopsis aphrodite
GTAAGTAGATAACCAACAAAAAAAAACTGCGGAATAAAAGGAAAAGCTTCGGAGGTAGGCCTTGCTGCAGGAAAAAGGTCCGAAGGAGGGTCTGCTGCAGGAAGAATTCCGGTGGAGGACCTGCTACTGGAAAAGCTCCAGAGGAGGGCCTGATATATGAAAAAGCTTCAGATGAGGGTCTACTATAAGAAGAATTCCGGTGGAAAGCCTGTTGCTTGAAAGCTCCAGAGGAGGGTCTGGTGTAGCAGCAACAGCCCTTCTCACTGTGTTGGCTGGTGTCAACCTTGCAGGAGCTGATGTAGGAACTGATACAGGTCTACTATTGTCTTTCATCACCTTATCACTAGAAGCATAAGATTTCTTGTGCCCTTGTCCATTTGAAAGACTTGGAACATTTAGTACAAGTTGTGAATCAGTTTGAGTCTCGTTAATCACCTTCTCCACTGGCTCTTCATCTTCAATAGTTGAACCTTCCCCTGATTCTGAAGGAACATAAATTTCCTCTTCATTCACTGCATTCTCTTTCGGTATTGTTGCAGTTTGCTGAAGAACAATTTCTTCCTGTGAAAGATCTGATTCATGCTCCGAGGTCCGAGCAGCAGCTTGATGCGTAAAATCCTGCTGCTCTTGTTGATCATCATCAATCAAATATCGAAAAATATCATTTAGAACATAATAGCACTTGTTCTGGGTGGCAAGAAGGCACATCTATGTGAAGTCCCTTTTTACGTTATCCTTTCCAATAAGACAACCCGTCACAAGTACCATCACTCCACCATTAAGAGATTCTTGCGCATCATCTATTTTGATCTATGCTAAGTATTCATTGCAGTTCATAGACAATCTTCTTATCAACGCTTTGCAAATTAGAAACTGTGATTATCTCTCTATTGCTTCGTGACCGTCCCAGTTTGCTACTCTCTTGATAGAATTGGTGGATGAGAGTTGGTGATCGATTAAGGATGTGGAAGAATTGCTGGACAAAAACATTCCTGATCACTTGGGCGAAGGGGGGAGCCCTGGCGGAAGATGACTATTTGGATGCCAATCCTGATCGAGAAGCCGAAGAAATACCAAAAGACTCTAAAATATAATCAGGCTGATCCTGATCAAATCGAGCAGCAGATCAGTTGTGGGAAGCTCAAGCAATCAACTGTCAGGTAATTTGGGGTGAATCAAGCGGGCCTCAAAAACCTCCTTCTCGCTTTGTTGTGGACCCTCGAGGGTTTGCGGCTACGAATCTGGGAGGAAGAGGTTGGCAGAGTTGCAGCTTCCGGCTCGACATATTCGGAAAGGGACATAATTGTGCGGGATCACAACAAAAAAGGAGGCAATGCTTCGGAGTAGCTGCAGGGATCATGGGCTTGCAGATAGCCTGAGGGGAGAGAAAGCTTCATTCTCTTTCTGTAGAGAGTGTGACAGACCGACGGCTAGGGTAGGGAGTTTGGCTCTGATACCATGTTGGTTTTTAGAATTCAACATAATTACATTATTGATATGAAAAGGGGTTATAAATAACCCTTACTTGAATACTAGATTATGAATGATAGGAAAAATGAAATAATAGGAAAGGAAATATATAACACCTAATATCTCCAATTAATTAGATCATAATAATTATTTGGAGATTAAAGAGACAATATAAATTCAGAAAGACTAAAATAGAAATAAATCCAATCTAAGAGAAAAAATATAAAATAGCAAATGAAATAAAGTTACATTAGGAAATAAATATAATCCTCATAACTTCTAACAAGAATAAATTTTTTCTTAATATAACTTCTAACACTTACTAATTGTAAGATATTTGCATGTTGCAACCTAAATCTATGTTTACAAGCTAAATAAGAGTTTATATGGCTTGTAGTAGGCTTTTTGATGTATCAAATTGATTTTTTAAGAAACAATATTTATTATAATTGTTACATCAAAGTTTTTGCTATGAGACATATCATACTGCTCTTTTATATTAATGATGTGTTTTTTGCAAGAGTACATATCATAAAGAAAAAATTTGAATCATCATTTATCAAATGATTTTAACATTGGCTTGGGTGGGATGAGAATTTTGTGATAAATTGGTTTATATGTTAAATTTTTATAAGGTTGACTATATTGAAAACATGTTGAGCAGTTTCTTTGTTTCACTATACTAAGGGGATACTTGATTTGTTGAAAAAGGGATGTAAAGTAAAAGGAATACATGCATTTGTTTTACATTGGGTGTTTGGTTTGAGTAAAACAAAATCCAAAGTAAGCTTTTGCAGTAATTGAAATTTACGATATAGTTCATTTTCAATATATTTGGAATTTGTTCGATTTTAAGTGAATTCAAACTACATCATAAGAGCGAAGCTTTGTTGGCCGCTAGCCACTGCCATTACCCGTTCCCCTGTCTGTGCGCTGGCCGTTGTCACTGCCAGCCAGCTCTTTTTGCCAAAGCTAGCAGCCTCTGATCATTAGCCACTAGTCGCCACCTGCCGGCTATTGACGCTGCCCACCTGGTTTTTATATTGATCTCATTTTTTGTTCAAACCAAACAAAAAAATAAATAAATAAACACATATATTTGTTTTGCATTGAACCAAAGAACTTTAAAATATTTAAATACAATACATTTCACAAGGTGTTTGGTTTGTTGAAAAAAGAGATGTAACATTAACGTAATGCATTATATTTGGATTACTTTGAAGCTGTTTAGTTCAGGGTAAAATATAAAATATATGGCCAATAAACAACAAAGATGGCCGGGTTATTTTTTTTTTGAGGGGGGCAGGGGGTTGCTGCGATTGGGGCGGGTGGTGGTGAGAAGTGGGAGGCGGTAGGTAGGCAACAATAGGTAGCAGGCATCGGTCGACAAGTTGTATGTATTGACGATGTGTTGTAGGAGGCAACTGGAGGCATCTAGCAACACTAATACTGTAGTTAACTCAAACCACGACAAAATATAAATATTTTTTGCTGAAATTCAAGTTTACAACGATGACTCATAAACATAAAACAACACAAACACTAAATGACCTAGGAAAAGATAGGCCGAGCGGACACTGTCTGGTACACAAGTATAGGGGTGATTGGGGCGGGTGGTGTTGGCAAGTGGTAGGCGGTAGGTAGTAGCCGACAATAGGTAACAGGCATCGGTCGACAGGTTGTATGTATTGATGGTGTGATGTAGGCGGCGACCGGAGGCAACTAGCAACACTAATACCGTAGTTAACTCAAACCACGACAAAGTATAAATATTTATGAAATTCAAGGTTACAACGATGACTCATAAACTTAAAACAACACACACTAAATGACCTAGGAAAAGAGAGGTGGAGCGGACACTGTCTGGTACACAAGTATAGGGGTTGTTTGGGGGGATGCGACAACTGCAGGAGGGCTGGAGGTGAGTGGCAGCAGGTCTTGATGGCCTGGAGGTAAGCTTGACTAGACAGGTTTGCTGAAAGTGGCTAACGACAGCAGGACAGAGGCTGGAGGTGACTGGCGACAGCAGGACTGGTGTTGGAGGTGGCAGACATCAACAGGGAGTGCGTGGGAGTGACTGGCGGCAGCAGGACAGTTTATGGAGGCAGCAAACAACTACAGTGAAGGTCCTAGAGGGGCTGGCAGCAGCGGGATAACTATTGGAGTCGACAGACAACAATAGGGAAAGGGCAAGGGGTGGCCGGCGGCAGTTGGGCTGGTGTTGGATGGCAGGCACAAGCATGAAGGGAAGGAACAAGCGGAGATAGTTACAATCTCGAACAATTTACTGCCGGAGCACCTTCTCACCATCAAATACAACCCTCAGAAAGTAGAAACATTGGAGGTAGAAAGCTAAAAATCATAGACATATCAAGACTAGCTTCTAAGCAAGCAAAGTAGCCTATATATAATAGGTGATAGTGGATAGATACATCAAGTAATAGAAAAGAAAAGGGATGAAATAGGAAGGAACTAGAAAAAGCAAGGGGTGGAATAGGAAGCAAGTAGAAAGGGAAATGGAGGTGGGCGACAGAATTGGAAAGGGAGGATCCTCTCCCTTAGGCGGCAGATCTTCAGGACTGGTCAGCTGACCCAGGAGATCTCTTACTCTTCCAGCACAGCCCCAGCTACAACAGGTAAGCACCACGTCAAACACTTTACAAAAAAAGTGGTGTATTTGAAATTCACCCAAATTCACTGAATTTCAATGAATTCCAAATGCATGGTAATTTTTTATTGCTTGTGTAATTCATTTGAGCAAACACCCAAGTTTCTGAAACTCCTACAGAAATAATACAATGCACTGCATTCCTGTTTCAGAAAGTATTATGTGGTTTCTGCGAGTGTGAGATGGAATAGGGGTAGTGGGATAAAGAAGAGAGGATAACAAAACGGATAAAATTTTTGTTAGAGCAAAATTTTTGTACCGTCTCATGGAAATGGGGACATTCACTTAAGCATATGAATCATTGTCTCCTGTTTTCTGGCTTTCTTTCATAATTTCTTTCTTATCTCAGCAGTTCCCACAAAAAGTTAAGGACTCTTATAGATGAATGAGTTTATAGAGATGTATCTGTGCTTATTATTAGGCTACTTTACGAAGATGGCAGCATTTTATACTTTAGGATAGTGAATTTAACATCTTCAAAATGTGTGAAGACAAAGCTCGGCATTTGCAACTTCTGATTTTAATATTTGTGCTCTTTTGTACCTTGAAATTTAAATTTAAGCTGTGCTCTATGACTCCTTTTTTGTCAGCTGCCTTTTGACCCCATATTTTATGAGCTAGATGTACATTGCAAACTTTCATTAACTCGCAGTTGATGACTTTTTATTACAGTTTTTAAGGTGACACACATTCTCTGATTATTCAAGAACTTGTTGCATTGCATCATCCCTTATTCTTGAAACTTTTGCCGGATAATAATTCTTTTACTTTTTCTGTGGCAGGTGAGAAGAATAATGGAGGGAAATCATCGCATGGGAATGGTTGGATTGCCCTCTCTTAAACGTGTTTCTGTGAGTTCGGCTTTTGCTGATGCTCTCTCTTTATTATTTCAGGTGATAATAGATTCTACAACAGGTGCAATTGCTGATTTTGCTTGTGAAGTGGAAATCCTTGAGTGAGTTAGGGCCAATTATCCTTTGTTTTCCATTTGATTTCTGAATTATAATTTTCATATTGAAGCTGTAATTTAGGTGTGAACCGCTGCCAGATGGGCGGTTTTACTTGGAGGTAATATTTTCATACTCTTTAAAGAATAAATTTTCATCTTTTGATCTTCACCTGCTCTATTGCATATCTTGACATTTTATTCTCCATTTTGTTCAAGATTACATTTTGGAATGCACATTTCTTTTGTTTCATTAGATTATTTGTTTGCTGCATATTTGATCCCAAAATATAAGTGAACCCTTCAAAGCATTACCTATCAATTGTTGCAATGCTTGTATTGAATTAGCTTCCATCCCTATTTTAAAGCTTCTTTGCTCTAGCAAATAAGAAAGCGCCATTTTGTTATCCATCTATCTTGTGTTTTGCTATATTTCTTTTTTGATTTTTTACAAAATGTAAATCAATGTCATGGATCTTAATCTCTAATATTTAACCTTATGAAGATTAAATAATTTCTGTAATAACTGGTCAGACTAGTGTGAGTTATCAGTTATGAACAAATCGTTTATTTTCCCTAATTTCTATGCAATGAGTTGTATGCTATAAGATAGTGCACAAAGCTCTATAGCAGTTATTGGTCAGCTTAAAATTTTCTTCTTTTGTGAACTTTCACACTATATCTACAAGAATTTATTGGATGATGCAGCCTATGGTTGCTGATAATAATTGTTTGGTTAGGTAGGGTTGATTATTGTTGTTGACAACCCAAGATGATCAAGCCATGATATCCTGATTGGATTTTATCATTATTTTTACATCATTCGATCTGAGCCAATAACATAATCTTTCCATTAGTTCAAATGGTTGGTACTAAGAGTAGAGCTCCTTAGATCGAATAATCTGGTTTTAATTGAAAAATTTCACTCACAATCGAGAGGGGCAATGAACCATAGTGAATTGCATCTGTAAAAAATTTCAAAAAAATTCATAAAGGTCTCATAAAAGGCTAAAATTTCAGAGCAGTCTTTTATTCAATGCTCAATTTTTCTTTTGAGATAGTAACATAGAATCAATTGTTTTTTTGAATTGAGCTGAATAATGTGTGTGGGTGTGTGTATGACAATTGCTTGTTTTATCCACAATTTTTTTTCTACTCATTGTTCTGCATGCCCTTCATTTTCCAAGTGGTAATTCCTTGCCTGTTGGACTATAACAAATGTCTTAATGTAGGTAGAAGGTCGCCGTAGATTTCGTATCTTACGATCATGGGATCAAGATGGGTATGTCATGCTTTTTCTTTTTCTTGAAAATTTTTTATTTTTTTATTTTTATTTCATTTGTCTATTCCAGCTCTGACTTGTTCTTTATAAGTATGTACATTGGGAGGAATTATTTGCTTGGTTTATTAGAGGACTTTTTATTTAGCCTTATTCCAATTCCAAACATAGGTATCGAGTTGCAGAGGTTGAATGGGTTCAAGACTTACTCCCCTCAGAGGGAACACAAGAGAGGGAAGATGTAAGCTTGATTTTATATGCTATCCCCATTTTTTGTAATTTATTTGTGCAAGTAATCATCGTTTATAGATCTATATGTTAAAAACCTTGATTTCTCCCGCTTACTCTCTACTCCCCGCACTATTCCTCACCCTTTGTCTCCTCCCTTCTCTATCTTTACCTCTCTCCAAATCACTTGATATGAGAATGCTTAGAAATGGTTAAGTAATCTATTTTGTCCTTTATCACAGCTGCAAAAGATGGCTAGCGAGGCATCAGAACATGCTCAAACATGGATAAGAAATGCAAGAGAAGCTGTAAGAATAGGTACAGTTGCTCTTTGATCTTTATGAATTATAGTCTATTTTGCATCTCTAGTTTAGCCATTTTAGGCTTCTTATCTTCTTTTATATTCTTCTCAACACAACTCATTTGGAATTATAAATTTGGTTTAGATTTAATTCCAGTAGTTTTTTATTTATTTGGATTGTAGACTTTTTTTAATTTTGTTTAATAATTTTTCCTTTTTGATTAATGTTAGGTATAAATTTGAGGTTTTAAGATAAGATTTAGTTTAATTATTGTTTGAACTTGAATATTTATTTTTTAACTTTTGTACTTTTGTGAGTTCAATGAATAGGTGATTTGGGGCCTTAGTGATCATTGTTTGATGAATTAAATTGAATATATTTCTTAATTTCTCTTCTGAAGGTCTCTATCTTTACTACCTAGCTCTCTTTCTTGTTTTTCTCATTAACATATTTTGGCATGACAGGAAAAAATTTTTTTTCTCATCTCTTTTCATTCATGACCTTGATTGTGTTATCCTTGTTTGGTTCCACAATTCTTTGGTGTGTGCATGTTTAATATTGGTCGCTGAGAGGTCTAGGGTTTCTAGCACTACTAGTGTGTGATATATGGAAATAAAAATTTGATTGGAAGTTTGCACTACAAAAGACCATCAATCAAACCATTATTCACTTTGTTTTTATGAAACCTAAAATGTGGGTAATCTATATCTCAAATGATAAGGACTCTAAAATCGAAGAAATTTAGAGAAAATTTTGGAACTAAAAAAATTGAGTCGGTGGAAATTTTAAAACCAAAGAATCCTCTTTTGTTTGCGATATTACATTTTCGTCTCCTTTCATTCGAGACCTTGATTGTCATCCTAGTTTGGTTATACAAGTCCTTCGTCCATGCGTGTTTGATACTGGATGCATGGAGATCCAGGGTTTCTAATACAAATAGATGATGTGATGTATGGAACCAAAATTTAGGTTGCAAATTCATACTTTAAAAGATCACCATATAAACAATTATTCATTTCGTTTTTATGAAAACTTGAAAATGTGAATTACCTATCTCAAATAATAATGATTAACCAAATGGCTGAACTTAAGTGAAACATTTTAACCGAAAAATTGAGCCATTGAAAATTTTACATCATGGTTCAAAATTTAGTTTTGATCAATTTGACAAAAATTAGGAACCACTTTAATGCTAATAAGAAGATTTTTAGGAAAAATAACAACTTAAGTGTGAAATCGCGTTTCAGTTAATCGGGGGAGTGGAAACAAAGTCCTGCTTTAATTACTTGGGGAAAAAGAAACGAGGAACTGAAGGAAAAGAAGTGAGGAGTCGGGCAGTCAGTGGAGGGAGAGTAATTGAACAGTCGGGATGCCGAAGAGGGGGAGATGAGGCGAGAGGTTTTGGGAAAACCGAAGAGATACTTTCGTTTATAAATCCACGCTTAGGGGGACGGTAGGCGAGCTAACTTACCTAGGAGTCGAGCGGCACTCGAGACATCGAGCCTGAGTCAGGGTTTTTTTCTAGCCAGCGACGAGGAAACTTGGGGAAGTGTCGGCGTCGAGCTTCGAGGGATTTGGTGCAAAGGAGAAGCCGAGCATTGCACATAAAAAAGAGGCAGGAGGTCTCAACATCAGTGTTGAGCAACGGAGGAGCAGACGTTGCAGCGGCTCTGCAGAGGAGCTCTCGTGCGATCCAAAGCAGCTTTTGCATGCAAACAGGATTGGGTGGAGGAGAAGCTCTCATGCAATCCAATAAAAAGATGATCTGGGTATCGCATGCCGAAAAGAAAGGGGCTCATGTGCGGGAATAGGTTTTTTTGATCAGTATAAAGGTAAGTCTATTTAGTTATTCAATATATATATATATAAACATTAAACTTAAGTGCATCTGATTCAAGCACTAAAGAAATGTTAGGGTCTTAATTTTAAAAATATTTTTGTATAAATTAATAATATTTAATATTATTTTAATTACAATAATTAAACTTAAAGTTTAAAGTATTGAAACTCTATTTAAAACAGTGTGATAGGATAATAATTCATAATTAAATTAAAACACAATTAAGTAAAGTGATAATTGAATATTTTATATTTTATGGTTGATAATTTGATAAAAGTAATACAAATTAAAAACAAGCAAATTGTCTATCATTAAGATGAATACTTGTGATTTTAATCTGTGGTAATATTTTGGTTTTTCTCCATTCTTTAAGTTGGTAGATAATGATACTTGTATAAGCTTTATTTTAATTTAAATATTTTTTCCTTTCTTAGTCACATTGCTATGAATGTATATGCATTGTTATATATTATATTGAGTATATTGAATTGAATGTGATGAACACATGAATGATATGTTTATATTTACTGTTTGCATGTGTGTGCATTGGTATATGCTATATAGAGTATATTGAATTGAATGCATTAAATTCATAAATGATCTATTTATATTTTTTGCTTGTATGTGCATGAGTAACTATAATGGAGCCACTCTTTTATGGTACCAGTGGGGGAACGTTATGATACATGTGCATGTAAATGTAATAAGATATTAATATTGAAGTATCATAAGTGATTCAATTTTTAGACGGTGTTCCTGTGATAATTGTACAGATGTATAATAATATTAATATGCTATTAATAAATTAAGTTTTTTTGAATAACATCATATGTTTATGTTGATTTATTAAAAGCTAATTGGCATACATATTATTTTTTTCTTGTATTACTGTAGTTTAAGAGTATGAGTATTCACTAGTTTTGTTTAAGCTTACTGCTGTTTTAAATTAACATTTCAGGTTTAATTAAAATGATTAAAAGATGAGTGCTAAATAGAAAATATTTATAGAAGACACGGACAACCAGTAACGAGGTAAATTTAAATATATTGAATAAATATAATTTAAATAATGACTCTTTTTTGTTAATAGCTAGTTACAGACAATGAACATCGAAATATTAATTCACACCGTTTGTACCCGCCTTGGTTAATTTTACGTTCTGGGCCGGTTCGTGATAAAATGAACTCACCAAGTAAAGAATATTCATAGCTCATGCTAAGTGCCAATGCATGAAGATCATTTCTGTTGAATTTAGTGCTCAAAGGAACTCCACCTCCAACAATAACTTATAGTTTGAAAATGAATATGAAATCTTTGTTAAGAAAAATGCTCTTTCAAATGCCTCAAATTATGATGTTTATTAAACAAAAAAGCTTTGAAGGCGTCAGCCTTCTTGATATTTACAATGTGACATCAATAATAATAATAATAATAATAAATTACTCTTATGTCAACGCACATAATACTTTTGGAATGCAATATCAATAGTTGAAACAATTTCATTATTTACAATTAACTTAACGAACATATTTTATATATTTTCATGGCAAAATGTTGGATTTATATTCAACATGGAGTTGGAAAGATAGAAGAATGCGAGGAATAAGTTCAAATTGGTCATATTGAAGACTGCATTAATTTTAGAAATTCTTGAAATTTTTAATTTATAAGCGGTGGTTCCAACTATTTGCAAAATTTTAAATTATTATCTTTCTCATATTTATTTTCTTGTATAGTTTTGAAAAAAAATTCCAAATTCAAGCGCACTATTATTTTCACAGTTTTAGTTTCTACAAGTTACAAAATCTTAAATGATAGTCTTTCTCTCATTTTTTTAATTATACCTTGAAGAATCCTTCCTAAATTCAAACACATCATTATTTTATCACATGGTTTAAACTTCATGTACTTTCAGCTCATATCTGTCAAAAAAGTTTTAATTTTCATAATTCACAATTCATGTTATGCAAATATTTTCCTGTACATCATACATATGATATGAGAAGTGTAATGAAATGCTAAGAAAATAAGATGCACTTTAGGAATACTAATAATGTCTTGACTAATTCGTAGAAATTAATTGCTTGAAAAAGCTTAAAAAATAGGTAAACCATATTAATTTGTTTTACCTTGATGGACATAACCTCTTTAAAGGTGTCCAGCCCCAAATGATTTAAAGATGAGTTGTGATCAATAATACACATTTAGAGATGATTAGACAAGAGTTTTACACTATAGATCTGTTTTAGGATGTTCGTTATTGAAAGAAATTGTTGCAATTTAATTTTCTCCGTAGAGTTTCTTTTTTAATGAATTGATATATCAAGAAATCAATAATAGAAAACAATGACAACATTAAATCGATCATCCATCATAAAAATTATATCAATAGAAGCCTAAGAAGTACTAGATAATTACCTGGCCAAGCTTAAGAAGGGTTCATCAAAGGTCATCACATCTGTCGTGGAACAAACCTCTTTTCTATGTCATAAGGGAATCCCTTCCGACTTTGAGGTTTAGTGGCAAATTTCTCTTGAAAAAGTCTGACCTTGATTAAGGTTGCATTTAAAGGTTTGAGCTATATAGCAAACAGCTCTAAAAGGGTCTCTTATGGTTCCCTTCTCAAGTCAGGTGGACCATGAGGTGATAGGGAAATACAAGAACAATTCTCAAATTTATCGGGACTTGGGATCAATAAGAAACTAAACCACACCGTGGAATAACGGGATTGCACTAATTCGAGAAAATCAGAACAAACTCTCGTAGAAAGCACAATCAAAGCAACCAGAAAAGCACGTGAGAATTTACGTGGAAAAAATGGAGAACGAGAAAAAATTACGGAGTCACACCATCGAAAATTTCACTATAAAAATTCAGAAAATGTTTATAAAGAACTCACAGAAGTTCTCTCTACACAGAAATTTACAGACACGGTCCACAATATTTTCTTTCTAATCTGACTCAAAAATCATGCCAAATCACTGAAATCCGCCTTTTTTTACACTTTTCTCCTTTACCGGGATGCTTGTCGAAGAATAAGGAAGGGCTTGGCACACCTTACCTTGTGCCGCTTGAAATCTGTATTAAAACCAGAATCCTCCGACACCAAAGTTGGGCGCCTAAGCATCGATCTCTCTAGAAATAGGCGCCTAAGTTGGCACCTAAGCGCCAATAAACTGACGCTTATGCGTCAGTCACTGTGGAATTTGAGCAATGCCCATTTTATAGTGGAAGCGTAAGCGCTGACTCCACTGTAAGTCGTGCCTAATGGGCACTTGAGCGCCCATGTCCTGTGCCTATGCGTCGAAATTCCTGCTGCTTGGGATGCTTTGTCTTCACAGAACAACCCAATAATCTCTCACTTGGAGATGATAGCACTGAGCGCTAGTCTTTGTACCTGCACCTTCATCGAAATCACCTTCATAGTCACGTATCGTGATCACATACAGTTGTGTGGCTCACCCCGGTCTTAACCTCCTTGAAATCCAACTGAAGCCAAACATAGCTTCAAATTTTCGATAGTCACAACCTTCGTCAACATATATGCAGGATTCTGAGCTGTATGTATCTTCTCTGGGAACAACTACTCAGCTTCAAGAAGAGAGCAAATGAAATGATACCTCAGCTGAATGTGTTTCATCTTCACATGAAAAACAACGTTCTTAGTAAGATGAATTGCACTCATACTATCACTGTAGAGTTTTTTAATCCCTTGCTCCTTGCCCATTTTTGTCATGAAACTTTGTAGTCAAATCTTCTCTTTGTTAGCTTCAGTGATAGCAATATATTAAGCCTCCATAGTTGAAAGTGCAACGATCTTCTGCAACCTGAAAACCCAACTCACTATTGTGTTCCCGAATGTAAAGATATACCCCATTGTACTTCTACTGTCAACATCTCTTGCCAGATCTGAATCTAAAAATACCCCTGTAGACTGATCCTTGCACTTCCATAACAAAGTGCCCTGTTAACTGTTCCTCGTAAATGCCTGAGAATCTACTTTACCGCCTCTCAATGATATCTACATTGATTGTCAATGTACCTGCTGACCACTCTCACTGCGTATGCAATATCTGGTCTGGTACAAATTATCGCATAAATCAAACTTTCAACTTTTGAAGCTTATGGAATTCTCTTCATTTGTGCTTGCTTTGCTTCAAAGTTAGGTGATAACTCTTTAGATAGCTTGAAGTGACTACCTAAGGGAGTGATAACTAGTTTTGCTTCAAATGTTGAACCTCTGTCTATTTTGCCTGAGATAACTTCAGTGTTCTTGCACTCTTGTTCCTGCTGATCCTCTTCCTGAGGATCTTTCTAGTTGGACCTAAATCCTTTATCTCGAACTCCCTTGATAACTATTTTTCCAAGTTTGGCTTTCTTCATATCCGCCCCTGCAATCAGCATGGCATGTAGGTACAAAAGAAGCAAAATATAATAGTTCCCAAAGTATTTGATGAACCAACAGTGATCTGTTTGACACTTCAAGTACCCATTATCTGACATGAAGTACTACTGTCTCAGGGCTAGTTTCAAGGCATAAAGGTTTTTCTTCAATCTGCAGACCAAACATTCTTTGTCTGGATCCTTGTAATCTTGTTGTTAGCTCCTCCTCTAGATCTTCATTTAAGAAAGCTATTTTTACATTCATCTGTTTCAGATGTAGATCTTCTTCTGCTATCAGACTCAGCACAACTCTGACAGTAGTCATCTTCACCATTGGGGAGAGGATCTTTATATAATACACTTCTTCCCTCTGCTGGAAACCCTTCACAACAATTCTTGCCTTGTAGTGTTTGTTATAATCTGACTGCTCTTTTAGTCTGTAGACCCATATTGTTGTGTAGTGCTCTTTTGTCATTTGGTAGTATTGTCAAATTTGAAGTCTGATTTAACTTTAAAGATTGCATTTCATACATAGAAAGCTCCCACTCTCTTGAATCTTCAACCTGAGTGGCCTCCTTAAACACTCTGGGTCACCACTATCAGTTAGTAACAAATAGTATAAAGAAGGAAAATACTCGAGTACAGGTTATATCACTCTGCTGGATCTTCTGACTTTTGTAGTGGGAGACTGAGGTACTTCCAGTGCTCCTCTCGTTGAGCACTTCTTTCTCTGCCTTCATGATCACCAGTATCATATATCTCCATATATTTGGATTCATCAGAAGTAGTTGACGGGCTATCCTGAGTTCTGACCCTGTCCTTGTACATCTTCATTTCGTTAAAAGTGTCTGCTTCTGATGAATTTCTGATTCTGATAATCTCAGAGCTTGTAGTCGAACTTATCTAAGTCTTATCCTATGAAATTGCACTTGATAGTTTTTGAGTTAAGCTTGCTCCTAGAACCTACATCAACATGCACATATGAACACCCAAATACTCTTAAATGAGATAGATTTACCTTTTAATTACTCCAGACTTCTTTAGGTAAGCCTTCCTCCAAAGGTACTGACGGAATACGGTTGATCAGATAAACTGTAGTGTTTTCTGCTTCAGCCCAAAACTGCTTTGGCAAGCCTGCATGCAGTCTCATGCTTCTAGCGTGCTCCGTGTTGTTCTGTTCATGCGCTCAACCACATCATGTTGCTGTGGTGTTCTTGGGATATTGAACTCATGTCTGACCCCCTCTATAGCACATAATTTCTTGAACTTCTGATCACAATAATCACACTCATTATCTAATCTGAGACACTTCAACTTTAAGCATCTCAATTTTTACCATAGTTTTTCACTTAAATAATTCAAATACATCAGATATATACTTATACATTTCTCGTGTGATCATCAATAAATGTGACAAAATAGTGAGAACGTGCAATAGACTGAACTGGAGTAGGACCACATACATCAGTATACACTAACTCAAGTTTTTTTTTTATTTTAGCATTGACCCGTTCTTGGAGAAATAAACATTCTTATGTTTGTCATATATACAGTCTTCACAGAAATCTAAATCAACTAATTTCAAAGACTGAAACTTATTCTTCGAAAGTAGGGACTTCACACCTTTCTCGCTCATATGGTCAAGTCTACAGTGCCACAGATCTGCATCCACCCTTGTTTCAACCACATCAATGAAATCAGTCATTTCATTAATCAAATAAAGGGTGACTTCAATGTTGCCCCAAGCCATCACTATTGCCCCCTAGTCACCTTTCACGATTCACCTGTGAAAGTATTTACAAATTCTGACTTTACTAGTTGACTCACAGAGATAAGATTTTTTTTTAAACTTGGAACTTGTCTAACTTCATTAAGTTTCCAGGTTGTTCCATTCGGCAACTTGACCCTTTCTTACTATACTAGATGCCTTATTATCTCCCAAATAAACATTCCTTAGATCACTTCGAGTGTATTTTTTAAGTACCTTTTTATAGGGGAAAACATGAAAATAGGCACTTGAATCCACTATCTAGGATTCAGTACTGACTAGAGATAACACCAGGAAGTCTCTTTGGATTTCACCAGTGGAGACATTAGTAGAGTAACTACTTTCTTATCCTTCAACACCAGTTTTTCTTGGAGCTTTGCATTTCTTCTTGAAATGTCCCTTCTTATCACATTTCCAACATTCTCCTTTGCTTGACTTGGGCTTTCATTTCTTAGACTTAGATATGTCTCTGTCTGTATTCTTGCCCAGATTCCTTTTTCTGTTATCAACATTCATCGCAGAACCTGAAGATTTATCATTTGCTGCTTTTCTGCAAACTTCGTCATTCAGCATCAGACTCACGTATCATCAAAGTTCAACTTTAAAGTCCCAGAAGAATCACTCACCGCCGTTACCAAACCATCCCCTGTTGTCCGACAATGAAGATAGTATCACCAGTGTTCTGACCTCATCATTAAATTTCATTCCCACGAAACACAACTGACTCATCATAGTGTTGGAAGTTATTAAGATGTTCTGCAACTGAACTGTCTTTCGTCATTTTCATGTTGACTAATTTCTTCATCAGTCCTTCCACCAAGGAAACAGAAGGTTTTTTTGTACATCTTGGCCTGGTGCCGCCATAAGATCCACCGTAATTTTCTCATTCACAATGTTGAACGCAACAAATGAAGAAAGTGACAACCAGATCAAACCTAATATTGTTCAATTCAACACTTCTCATTCTTTCATAGGCATAGAATCAAGTTTTCTTGTGATTCCTTGTAGTGACAAATATAATTTTTTTTCTGATACAACAAATTATCCACCTGCATCTTTCATAAAGCAAAGTTCGTCCCATTGAACTTCTCAACTGTGAACTTTACTTCTTTGGTTATTGCTCCCACTTGAATTGAACCCCGCTTTGATACCGGTTTGACAGGGAAACACAAGAATAATTCTCAAATTTACCGGGGCTTAGGATCAATTAGAAACTAAACTACACCGCAGATTAATGAGATCGCACCAATTCAAGAAAATTGGAACAAACTCCAAATAGAAAGCACAATCAAAGCAACCAGAATTTACGTGGAAAAACCCGAGAACGAGAAAAAAACTACAAAGTCACATCACCAGAAATTTCACTATGATATTCATAAAATGTTTACAAAGAACTCACAGAAGTTTCCTCTCTACATGAAGAAACTTTGCAGGATACACTCCACAATCTTCCCTCTCCGATCTAGCACAAAAATCATGTTGAATCACTGAAATCCACTTCTTTGACACTCCTCTCTTTCACCGGGATGCTCGTCGAAGAATACGGAAGGAAGAAATACCAAGCCCTTGCCTTATGTTGCTCGAAATCAGCATTAAACCAGAATTCTCCGAAATCAACCGCTCCTAGCGCATAGGCACCCGGACTTGGCGCTTATGCACTAAGCTTTCTGCTTCGCATGCCAAAGTTGGGCGCTTAGGCGCCCAAAGGTTGGCACCTAATCGTCGATCTCTCTGGAAACAGAGGCGTAAGTTGGCACCTAAGCACCAATAAATAGGTGCATATGCGCTTGGCTCTCTGGAATTTGAGCAGTGCCCATGCGCCAACTCTACTGTGAGTCGCGCTTAATGGGCACTTGACTGACCATGGCCGACACCTATGTGCCGGCATTCCTATTGTTTGGGATGCTTCGGCTCTACACAACAACCCAACACGAGGATCAATTTTATGGACAAACTCAACTGAGAACAATATTCAGTTAAACCCGGAAGCAAAGTATCATGAACCAATTTCTTACTTTATTTGACTTATTTCTTCTTTGAGAAAAATGTTAAAATAGTCGCTTGACTTTTTACAGAAGTTCAGTTTAGTCCTAGAATTTATAAACCAGACTTTTTAAAAATGTGTGGTAATAGTCTTCACGAAGGATTATTTCAATCCTAAGTTAAAGAATTTTTTAACTAATTTGACACGTTATAAACTTTGAGACTAAAATAATTCTATATAAACAGTCAGGGGACTATTTTGACACACTACTTTTTTATTTCTAATTTATCTAAAGTAAGCAAAGCTTCATCAATTAAATGAAGAGGAAAGTTCATGGTACTTGTGATCTTCTCTATATGTAGCTTTTGCGTCTATTTTGGATAACAATGTTGAAAATATTTCACATTTTCTATATGATGATGAAATCCTAGTAGCATAACTTCAAAAGAAGTGCATAATTCCGAGTGACTAGTGGCGTTGAAGGGCAAGGTCTGCTGCAAATGTTGATCGCAGAAATTCCAATCAAACTCTGAGCCTCGCACCGAGTCCGGCGAAGACTATTCCATGCAATACAATTAAGATGATGTTATAAAACTATGACTACACTGTGGAAATGTTCTCCCGACTCAATTAGTAAAAGCTTATAACGAAAGAGAAAGAGCAGAGATTATTTTTTATTCTTCTGGATCTATAAAAAACACTAGCATTGGCTTAATTATAATTACATTTGATGTTTCAACATTACCAACACTAGCATTAATCATTTTACATTGCCTTTTGTCCAATCAATTGATATTGAACAATTCTTACCAGGTAGGAGGGCAAGGCGCTTGGATTTTCTTCAAGCTGATGCAGTGCCTGGAGCTCAGGATCCCGAGAAATTTAGTTTTTGGGTACTTTCAGTCTCCCATATTCCTTTTGCAATATACAGCTTGCACAACCCTTTATTTCCTTCAAATTAATTTCTGGACAGCTTGTGAATCTTCTAAACCTGAGACCCTCTGAGAGGCTGAACTTGCTACGAATGAGAGATACAAGAGAGGTAAACTTTCAGAAATTACAAGTAATTATGCTATTTCATTGCTGTTAATTATGTTTATATTTCTATTTCAGAGGATTTCCTGTGGGCTTAACATTCTGAGGAGAACTGAAGAGCAGGGCTGCTTGGTCCAGTAACAGGAAAGTTTTTTGAACTAATTTTTCCATTCATGATCAAGTATATAGTCTGTTGATCCTTTAATAAGACGGGCATATGATTGTCCAGCTTTTTTACCTGACTTTTTTTTTCACTATTTCCTTATTGTAAAATACTGAGAAGTTATGTATTTGGAACATTTACTTGTATACCACTCGAGCCCTATGTATTTACATATTTATCATCTACAATTTAATCTTTACATATATGTCATCTTATCTATGCATGAAAAGATGTATTTCACTTCTTAAAAGTTAAGACAGTAGTATTTTTGTTGGGATGTGAAAATTTTGGGTGATATAAATGTAAAAAAATTAAGTTTAAATGTTGGATATATAAATACAAAGGAATTGGGCGTTGTGTATGTAAATGCCCCTATATATTTACATGTATGTATTTAATGTCAAGTATTTTTTTTGCTGTATCACTTTTTGTTTAGTTTTCTTCTCTTTATCTCAATAATTATGCTCTTCAAATATGTATTAAACTAAATTAACATAAATGATGCAATTTGAAAATAAAATTAGTATCCTTGCATTTGAACTGCATGCATAGCACAAATTTAAGATTCTGGAGGGGATTATAATGCTATTGACATCACCAATTGTCTTCCAGAGACTGGAACTTAATTTCTGTAGCTTTCTGAAAACAAGGGAGGATAAAATTATATGCTTAACTGGATTGGAGCAATCTTTCTTTGTTTCCCTCATTGGACAATGAATCAAATATAGATTTAAGCTAATTAGTCATGCATTACAATGCTTTAAGAAAATTAGGGGCTTTTCAATACATACCACACAAGTTTTATATGTTTACAAATCAACACTTAAACTTTTATATAAATTTAAGATCATTATTTGTTGTTGATGAATTTTTCAAGTTACTATCTTTGTCAAACTATCTTTGATTGTCTACTGTTGTCAAACCATTATTGCTAGCCGCCATAGTCCATCTACTGTCGCTTGTTCGTCGTTACCTGGTCGATCAACTATCATCATCTTCGTGTTATTGTCGAACCACTAATAATCAGTTGTTATTGTTCAAGTGTCATTATTTAACTATTGTAATATAATCTTTTGACTATCATTACCTAATTGTCATCACTTGAGCACCATCTTTTGGCAATCCTCATTGCTTGATCTTTATCTCTTCACTATCATTCTATTGTTGACATAACAGTCAGACTAGTGTTCCCATATTCTTAATCCTGCATTTACAACTATTTAAAGATTTGTTCTGTATTTTTTTTCTTATATATTTTTCTATATTTTGTGCACTTTAAAATTTTGTTATATATATATATATATATATCATCATCATCATCATCATCAAAATACAAATATACTAAGAGCCCAAATATGTTTTTTAAATAATTTTTATCAATATTTAATTTTATTGAGAAACTTTGATAATATCAAATAAATTATATGGATGTTAATTTTAATTCCTAAATTCATTTTTATTTATTAACTCAGTTATACGCTTAAATATTAGCATTGAACATATAATTAGTTAAATATCAATTAAAATTATATTTTTGCTCAAATTAGAAAACAAAATTAGAAAAATTATTCCACGTCGATTACCGCAAAAATGTATTTTGGTATGTCTCACTTTTAACCTTTTTTAAAAAAAATAAAAATTTAATCGTGGTGATCGACGGTAGAGATCTGATACTGCATGCATCTCTACATGCGGTGTTCGTATGGAAGAATTTCTCACAAAATTAATAAATAATTCATGTGAGAACCTAAAAACCACACGAAGCTAGGATTTTAATGTCACATATGCACTCACTCAAATTTTTTTCATGTATATTAATAAAATTTGCTCATATTAGGTTAAAACTTTATTAAAACACTTGTCAAAATCAAATATTTTATTTAAAATTTTAGGTGGTCATGAGATTCGACATGATATTATTCTACATCCTTATTTAGATTCCTCCAATTTCCAAATATTAATTAAAAATATTAAAAGCCAATATTAAGATGAATTAAATAATTAATTAATTAAAACTTTTACCAAATCAAAGCAAATTTTGAATTTTTAAACCATGATTGAAATCTAATTTTGATTATTTAAATGCGCTGAAACAGTCCCAAAACAACATGAAACGTATCATGTTAGGTATCTTGCTTCTTAATATTTTATTTATTTTTTAATTATTTTATTTATACCACCAAATTTCTATGTATTTACACATGTGACACCTAAGCTTTATTTTCTTACATTTGTACCAGTCCTATTTTTCATATCACATCAAAAATGTCACGCTTGGTACATGCTTAGTTGTCACATATGTAAGTAAATAGGAATTGAGCGGTTATTTTAATTGGTAAATTTACATGCCTAGCACACAATTCTCATGTATTTACATATCTCTCACCCAAACTTTCATATTTACATTCTTAGCACTTGGGTGTATTTCACTTCTATAAAAAAGGTAATACTGTTTATTTTTTATGTGATGTTAAATTTTTGGAAAAAATATTACATTAGGACTCCGCACGTACAGTTACGTGCGTAGTCCAATGAAATTACGTCGTGGAGGTGATCGACCCGGTAACACCAGAAAATATTCCTCTCTTGTTATTTCATGTTATTAAGGTGTTATTATACTATGGGAATATTCTCGGTATTATAATGATACAATAGCACATTAATAATGCTTGAATAACACACAACATCTGAATAACACACAACATCTGAATAACACACAATAATACTTGAATAACACGGGAGGAATATTCCCTTGTGTTACCAGACATTTTTTTTTTTTTTACGTGGCGTGATTTCATTGGACTCAGCATGTAACTCTACGTGCAGAGTCCTTATATAATATTTTTTCAAATTTTTGAGTGTTATGTGCGTAAATATGAAAGTTTTGGTGCAAGTTATGCAAATACATAAGAATTTTATGATATATATGTAAATGCCCCTTTTCTATTTAGGAGTCAAAAGTAATATTTATCATTTAATTTTATAAAAGGCTTTCCCATTTAAAAATTGTTCAAAGAAAGTTTTCATCTTCCAAGTGGCNAAAATTGTTCAAAGAAAGTTTTCATCTTCCAAGTGGCAATTTTAGAATTTGAGGAATTTTTACAAAAAGGTCCTTTTAACATTGGCAATGGCATCTTTAGCCTTATATTTTCTAAAAAATTATACATTACAATTTCTTAGAACATCTGCATAAATGAGAAAATAAGAAGGGTTAAATTGCAAATAACTAAATAATCGAAAATATAATTGAATCATGTTGGAATAAAATTTAAAAAAAAAATTAAATTATAATTGAACAATTTCAATAATGATTTAAGAAAGACCACATCATCTTTAAATAATAATCAAAAAAAATTTTTAAGAATGATTAAAAATTATTATTTAAATTATTTTTTAATAATAATTAAATATTCTTTGAATAAACATAAAATAATCTTTGAATAAGGATCAAATCACTATTAGAGTTGGATCGAAGTATCATTTTATGTGTTTAATTCAAATCTGTCCGGCAGATCGTGTCCAAGGGATAGAATGTTTAGATCGAGGAAAGGAGATTGAGCACAAGAGAGAAAGAAAGACAAGGTGAAGAGGAGGACTTGCCATCTCTGAGCAAAATGGGGTGTTCCCGGACTCTTAGACCCTTTTATTTTCATAAACCAAAGATTTTACAAGTGGGAAAAAATGGGGCCCCAATTACATTTTACAGAAACAAGATAGACAAATTACAAAAGTACATTATTAACCTTGTTTTAAAGAGAGAAGCAAAGGGCATTCGAGTCTCCTTATTTTGGACCGTCAGATTACCTCGAGATCCGTGCAAATTCAATCTTCAAAGAATCAATGATTAAATATAATAGAATATTAATTGAAATATTTTCTAAGAACTCTCAAATAAAATAATGTAGAGGGATATTTAGCCAATTTAGACTATTTATGGGGGCACATACAATAAAATCTCATTATAATGAAGCTCAAGTACAGTCATGTGCTTCCAATTGAATGCAACATATAACAAATCAATCAAAATTGTATGCACAGTCCAAATTTATTCTCTCCCAACAAATTACATGCATACCCCTCAATCCATAGGTACTAATACCAAAACTTTAAATTTTACATATATCCCCCCTTTACTTATGAATGAAATTATGTATTTCACTTTTTAAAAATTAAAATAATGATATTTTATATATGAAATTAAAAATTTAAGCGGTATATAAATAAAAATCAAAATTTAGATGTGTAGATATGTAAATACATAAGAATTAGGTGTTATGTACATAAATGTCCCTTTAAATTAATGTGCCAACACTAGCACCAAAAACTATAAACTTTAAATTACTTAAATTGTCTTTTCATTTTTTATCTTTTTGCTGCGGTTTTATTTAATATTTTTTTTTCTTTTTTGTTTTTATTTTTTATTTTTCGTTTAGTGGAGGTGGTGAAAATACCAAGAAGATGTTGAAATGAAGCTTTGGATTCTTCAAAGTGGAACTGGTCATGCAATTTTATTTTTAGGAGTGTAAATGAGTATATATATATATATATATATATATATATATATATTATACGTGCTGGAAAATTCGTGGCGGTAGAGTAATGAATTATCGTTTTAGCGTTGCACAATGATTCATCACACAATCAGATAAAATGGGAAATAATATGTGATGACACCAAAAATTTTTAAGTGGAAAAACCGTAAAGGGGAAAAATCACGGGGCATGACCCAGTTGCAAAAATCAACTATAGATTGATGATTACAGAGAACTATTGTCCCACAAACGGGAAATGTTTATTAGTTTTCCAAGTTACAAAGTCGATTGACGGCGTTCAATCAGCAATGGTCGACGGTGGTCGGCGGTGATAGACGGTAGTCGACGACATTTGATGACGGTCGGTGACGGTCGCCGGAGGTCACCGGTGGTCGACAGAGGTTCGCGGTGGTCGACGGAGGTCCGCGGTGGTCGACGACAGTCGACGACGGTCGGTGGTGGTCGACAGAGATTAGTGAGATCGACTGAGGTCAACTGTGGTCGACGACGATCGACGGAGGTCGGTGGTGGTCGACAGAGGTCGGCAGTGGTCGACGGAGGTAGATGATGACATAGATGATGTTGGAGTTGAGCTCATTCTCAAAGCTTCAAGTTCTCTCTCAAGCCTCCCCCCTCAATTGTGAGGGGTGAGACTCTATTTATAGTGTTTTGAGTGCAATTAATGCAGGAATATGAATCATTTTGATCAGACGATCCAAAGAGCTTCCCTCGATCGGATGACATTTGATGGACATTTGAGTGCCCTAACAATGTCGAAAAAGAGTAATCTTGGGCTCGTTGGATTCGCCTTATCGAGACGCTCGATCCGAGTATGAACTCGCTGAATTCGACATTCATTTGATCTTTCAAATGTGTCTGAAAATCTTAATCACTTATCTGGGCTTGATTTGACTCGGATTGGACTAGCTTTGATATCATTAGGTCCGTCTTATCGAGTCAGTCTGTTTGACTATAATGTTGCTAAAATTGGAGCTCTTGATGGTTTTTAATTAAAGTTTGAATACTTCTAGCTCAAAAGGTTGCCTTGAAATTAGTGTCATGTCTCGAGATTCGTGCCACATGATGAAAATTTGTTGTTGGCTTATCAATATATATATTTTAAGAATATATATATATATATATACAAAAATTATTTGAACAAGGAACATTTTTAACATCCCTACAAAATTAGAATATTTGACATACATACCACCAATTTCTATGTATTTACACATGTAATACTTAAAAGTTTGATATTTACGTTTAAATTGATAGAAAAGTTTAAACCAGGTCAAACCAGGTCATAGGCCTCTCATTGGTAGTTCAAATATTATGTTTAAACAACTATTCCATCTCATAAAAAATTAACATGGAATAATTTCCACCATATTGATATATTGCATGATGGGAGTTTTTCTCTATTTTATGTTTGAAGGTTATTTTTCTTAATATATTTTTAAGGCTATAAATGAATCTTAAATACTTTTTATCTAAGAAAATAAAGATCAAAATTAGCTTTAGATCAGATGAGTTTGGCTTGAGCTTGGCTTGTTAACTCAACGAGGAAGTTCATGAGCCACTTATCAACCCAAGCACGAGCTAACTCATGAGTCAGCTTGGCTCATTTACACTTGAACTTCATTCTTTCATTCATACCAACTATACATGAGAATGTGTATTTCACTTTTTAAAAGTTAAAATGGTTATATTTTTCATGTGATATGAAAGGATTGGATGGTACTTCTAAGATATCAATTTAAATCTTTGTATATATATGCATTTATAAAAAAATGTTTACTTAACCAATGTGTTAAATGTGCTCATCCTTAAATCTATAAAATACCAATGGATATCTAAAATTTAAGATCATGGATATACAATAAATTGCATCCAAGTATAAAATGACTCACTGATGAGTTCTTAAATGATATTGAGTATTTCATCCTAGCAACATCACAACTTCCTGCTTATTTTTCAAATTGCAGGCTTTGATGCCCATGCGTGAAACACAAGAATCAATTATCAGACGAAATCAAGTTCGATTTGCATTGTAAGGGATTTTAAAATAATTACTCATACTACACTTCACATGGACAGTATGAACGACATGTTAATTATGATCAGATTGATACTTCATCAAGCTCTACCCCTCTAAGTGAATATGATTATACTAGATTTGAAGAAAATATCTTTAATGTAACCATAGATTAGTTTGTGGAGTATAGGGAAAAGGAAGAGCCACCAAATACAGAACCTAAGAAAAATTATGAGCTATTGAATGCCAAACAATGGCCACTATGAGAAGGTTGCTCCACTCATTATCAGTTATCAATGACTCTTAGTATGTTGAGCATTAAATCAAACTATAATACGTCTCAAGAATATTTTTAACCACATCATAGGATTACTAAAGAAGATAATTTGAAATAAAATTTAGTATAGAGGATCAATATAGAATGAATAAATTGGTGTCAAAGTTAAGTCAAAGTTAAGGTTGATATTAGAGAAGATAGTTTGTTATGTTAATAGTTGCATATATACTAAAGCAGTTAGGACTAAATGTAAGTTTTGTGACACTGAAAAACTCAAATCAAATAGTAAGAAAAATATGAAATAGAAGAACATTTCAAACAAGTGTCTTTTTTACTTGTCTCCGGAGATAACCCAAATCACGACCGAATGATAAATTTTACTGTTAAATTCAAGAGTGACAATGATCACAAAGTAAGATCTTCTCACCCTAGTCATCTTAGCTTGTGATAGTTATTTTATACAATCTTTCATTTGAAATGTGTATGATCATCCCTTAATGTTTCTCAAATTGATCATACTCAGTTCATACAACTCAAAGGTATATATTGATTTATATTTGCAGCCTTCCGTAGGAGAGCTTTAAATAATATGGGAAATAGGTGTGTCACCTATGATATTGCTATAACAGGGAACTTTCAAAAGAAAGCAAATTTAATATAAGCAATAGATAATTTTCCTAATTATGGAATGCTATTGGGATGGAGCATTCCGGGAAAGTTAAATTGTCTATATAATATGGATCCATCAAGGGCATTTACTTTAAAATATGGTAGGAAAAATTCATGATTTAACTGTCATCGAATGTTCTTATATGTTGATCACTCATTAAAAAGGAATAAAAGATTTCTTCATAAAAAATAGAGTTAAGAAATGTCGAATCAGTTGTGAGTCGACGATAGAACTCAGTGTGTCCACATAAGTTGAATAGTTTTATTTTTTATTTATGAAATTTATTTATAATCTCATTTCAATGCTAATTACCTTATTAATCTTCTGCATGATGAGTATGTGCACCTGAAGGATGCCCAGAGTCTAAGCTCAAGAGTTGTTAGCTATAGTGATCAGCCTGATCACTCGGACAATGAGATATAGAGGGAAGTTGTTGAGAGGAGGAAGAATGGGAGGATCTATGGCCTCGATGCATTGGTATTTCTGTACGTGGCACAGCACTGATTTTGAAGAGAGGTCGTTATCGGACCACCACTTCCATTGGTTCGGCTGGTACCTTTAACGGCTAGTAATTCAATCGGTAATTTCACAATGGGTGCTAAAACAGTGAATTTTCTCTTGTGCAAAGTTTAGATATCAGATATCTAAATACATAGAATTGGTAGGTATGTATGCAAATGGCCATTTTCTTTTTTCCTGGGAAGCAGGAAAGTTGGAGGACTTCCCATTTGACTTATATTTACCTTTTCAATCCCATGTCTATTTCATTAATCACCCCTCATTCGCAAACTGTT
Organism: Phalaenopsis aphrodite; assembly: GCA_003013225.1. NCBI lineage: Eukaryota > Viridiplantae > Streptophyta > Magnoliopsida > Asparagales > Orchidaceae > Phalaenopsis > Phalaenopsis aphrodite. The sequence goes on from NEWO01000137.1 coordinate 1,378,705, forward strand.
AAATTACTCATTTGGTTTCTTTAAACAACAATACGCCTTCTGACAACAACTTCTGCCGCCCGGTCCCTTCGACCACAGGACGATCAAACAGCAAGCAAACAAAATCAAAAACAAGAACAGCCAAAATACAATCAGAAGAGCCAAAAAAGCAAAAAACTTCATCCTCTGTAAACCATATTAGAATCATCTCTGTTTCCTCATAAATATCCCTTCTATGTTTGCAGAAAACTGCGCTGCGTCAAGAAGAATGCGAACGACGAAGAGGAAACGCAACAGTAAAGAAAAAATGGAAGCTTTCTCCTCAACAGCCAAAGCAGCCACCATGAATCAGCCGCAAAAGCGTTACATGGGAGTCCGGCAAAGCCCATCCGGTCGATGGGTGGCGGAGATTAAAGGCACGACGCAAAAGATCCGCCTTTGGCTTGGCACCTTCGATACTGCAGAGCAAGCTGCTCGCGCTTATGATGAGGCCGCCTGCCTTCTTCGTGGAGCTAACACAAGGACAAACTTTTGGCCGCGTTCTGCGTCTTCCATTCTCCCAGCGAAGGTCCTCAACAGACTGCGCAGCCATATAGAAACCCAGAGGGAAGCTGGTGCTGAAACGCCTTCGATGACTGATGGTCCAGCAAGCCAGATGGGCGCAGAAACCATCAACAGAATGGATTACAGTGAAGCGATGATCAGTGATGTGTGCATTTCAAGTACAGCTCAAAGTGGTGAGGAGAATGAATTAGGTTTGAGTTTTTGGAATACAGAGTCGGTCTGCGTTTATGATGGGAGGCAGGAGAAAGAGGAGGAAGTGGATAAGGGGGGTGTTAATTTGGCAGAGATTTGGGAAGAAGAGTTGGCATGCTTCTACGCGCCGTTTGAGATGCCTGTGGTGATGGAGGAAGCGAGGAGGAAGGCGGAGATGGAGACTTATGAGTACTGGTTGATGCTGTCTTCTGCAGCAAAAGATGTCCTTGTTTCTTCTTCTTCCTCTTCTTCTTCTTCCTCATTTTTATGGTGACAGAGAGTGAGAATGAAGTATGATGGAGTGGTTTGTTGTGATGGTTTTGATCTTGGATGATTAGTTGAAGAACGTGTGGCAAGAAAAGTTTATTTTTGAGATATTTATAGAGGTATGTATGTTGGGCTGCTCACTATGAGTAGGTGGTTTAGCACTCATGGTGATACTTTAATAATTCATTTAAAGAAAGCTCAAAAATAATAATGAAAAACATATATATATTTAATTATTTTAAATAGTGAAGTAGGTGACTAAGAAATTAAATTTCCGAACCTATTCATGAACATGTTTTTTTATCATATGACTGGATCATGGTCTAAATTATATGCAGCGTATTGTGGAAATGGCATGCAATTGATTTTTGGGTGCAAAGGAAAAGAATTCACATGTTGTCATATGATAGATGCTTTATGTTTTGAATTTTTAATTGAAAGATGTTCATCGTGCATTTAATGTAACTTCAAAATTTATTATATGTAGGTCAAGTTGTGATATGAACTATAACGTAATATGTTTTCCTTCTCATTGTGAATTTTTGGAAGATGATTAGCAGAGTTGAGAAGCAAAAAAAAAAAACGCTCTGATACCTCTCCATGACCAATTCTTCTTCTAACTTACCATAGAAACCATGTTATATTTAATGGGTTATTATATTTGATTTGTTTCTTTTTTGTTCTTTGTCTTATATGCTCTGAGCCTCCTTTATAAAAGAGCACTCAGCGCTTATGGATGAGGCATGGTGAGAAAAGTGTTGAGTTGTAACTCTGAACTATTTTTTTATTTCACTCATCCGGTGCTAGTGTAATCTCTCTCATCGTGAGCGTAGGTGAATCAATTCAATGCCTAACCACGTAAATCTTTTGTGTTTGATTGTTGTTGTGTGAGTTACTACGATTTCGCATTGTTTTCGAATAATAATATATCAGAGCTTCGTGGTCGCGATCGGAGAGTGGTTTGACGTTGACGGTAGCAAATCCGGTGGGTGTTGCCGTCGATTTTTGCAACAAGTGGGAGCTGGCCAGAAAGGAAAATAATTAATCTGAGAATGTTTTTATTCGCTTCCTGTTTTGCGGATTTGAGATTTTGGCACAGGGCAGGAAAAAATCCTTTACCAGAATCTTTGATTCCTACTATAGAAGGAATTCTCTCCTGCGCAGGAAAATAAAAAGGAGGATTTTTTTTTGACAATCAAAGAAAGTTTTCAAATTTGAAAACAGGGAAAAGATTCGCTTTGATAGCAGAGGGGAAAAAAAATCTTAAACAGGAGAAGGAATTTCGGCAAATAGGAGAGAAAGAAAGGAAATTTCAGAAAGAAAAAAAAGAGCTAATCTATTTTTTCTGAAATTTATTTTAGAGTTGAAAACTTTGCCCATATAACAAGTAGTTGAGCTAACTTTGGCTGAAATTTCTCTTATATAATGCTCCAACAGTCCTTCAAATTCTCGAGATAGTTTCGTTCAAATAGAACTTTCAGGTATATCTCTCTAAAAAATTAACTAACAAGCACATCTAGGATTACAGTGCACATCTTTTAAGTCTTATGTGGTTTACATTTTCCTTCAGAAAATGGGTGTCTTCAATCAAAGAACTTCATACACTCCATGCAAAGCAAACTTGCCTTGAATCTTAATGTTAGTATTGCGAAGAAGAAACCTTCATGATATCCTTTTTTTTCTTTTTTTCTTTTATGATATATTGCCCTAAAGTATTTAAATTTATTATTGTTATTATTATTTTATTTTGAGATTTATTGCCATTAACATAATACCACCCATATCCTTTATATCACATCAAAAATATCACTTTTCCTTAACTTTTAAGGAGTGAAATACACCTTTCCATATTTTTGTGCATGTGTGCGTGCAAAAATTGAGGTGTAGTTTTAAGATACAACGGATGAGATGGTGGCTCATTGGTTGGTCATTTCCTCCCACACGGAAAGGTCTCATCATGTTCAAAAACTCGCCCACCCAGAAAAAATCTATTAGATACATAAATACATAGGAATTGAGTGGTATGTATTATATAAATCATTCTAAAAAGAAAGAAAGACAAGAAAATCAAACCAAATCTATACATAATCTGCAGTCCCCATCTTTTCATTTATAGATAAAAACTGGAACATCCTCTTTGGTTAACATCTCAGAATCAACATATGTATATGAATTTTTTTTTTTATTTTACTAATCCTCAACACATTTAAGGGTGCTAATCTCACCATGAGAAAAAAGGAAGCATATTTAGCTTCATTCTTGTGAATATAATATAGCCTTCACCCAAACTAATTTTGAAGGGCTGTTTATAACAAAGGGTCAGCAGGAGCTCCGTTTAAGCAATCACTTTGATTTACTTTACTTGTTTTCTTCCAGCCACTGCACATTATACATATAATTAAATCTATTTTTTATATAATCTTAAAAAAACAGTAAGTAAATAACTAGAGCAAACATCTCAGCATTGTGAAATCTGAATATTAAAAAGGATAAAGAGCAATTTACATACATACCATGCAATTCCTATGCTTTTACATATCTAACATCTGCAATTTGATATTTACATTTACAACACTATGGCATCATAAACATAAGCATGAGAAGCATATTCCCACTTTAAAAATTCATTAATAGTGTTAATTTTTATGTAATATTGGCGATTTGAGTGTCAAGCATGTAAACATGAAATTTTAGGTGTTGTGCATGTGATGCATGAAAGAATTGTGTGGTAGGTTTGTAAATACCCCAAGAAAAAAAAAACTTCAAATATAGATAATAAGATCTCCTTTAAAGTAGTTTTTGAAGACTTAAACTAAGTTATTACATGTGATAATTACAAAAATCATCTCTGCAAAAAACCAGAAGCAAAAGATGAACATGAAAATTGTTATGTAAATACCCCAAGAATAAAAAACTTTCAATATATATGACTAATCTCCTTTGAAGTAGTCTTTGAATACTTAAACTAAACTATTACATGTGATAATTGTAAAAATAAACTCTGTAAAAAAGCCAGAAGCAGAAGATGAGCATGAAAAAAGTTATGATTGGAGATTGCTATTACCTTTTTGGAACCATGATTTTCGAACCGCCTTTCGTATTTGCCGCTCGTGTTTTTCTAACAATTCATCAACTTTCTGGGATTTAGATAACAACGGCCCGGAGAAGTCCACTCTCTCCCTTTCATCATGGTATCCCTAAAGTTTCAAACAAATATGAGAACATAATATAGAACAAAACCAAGAAAAAATGAAATAAACTGGGGCATTTACGTAACACACCACCCAATTCATATGTATTTACATTTCTAAAAGCTAAACTTCGTTTTTCTTTCCATTTATGCCACACAAATCTTTCATATCACAGCATTTTCACGTTGGAAATGTGATATGCATGTAAAAGATGAGGATTTGGTGTAGATATGTAAATACAAAAGAATTGATTGGCATGCATGTAAATCATTCAATAAAATATAAATGGGGTATTTATCTACATACCACACAATTCATAAGTATTTATATAACTAACGCCTTTAATATTTATATGCATAGCACTCAAATCTTTGAGAAAACACAACTAACAGCGACTTTTAAAAACTTAAAATACACATGTCATGCATAAGTTTATCACACCAAAGTGATATAAATATAAATATGAAAGTTCAAGAATTAGATATGTAAATATAAAAGAATTGTTTGGTATGTATGTAAATTTCCCAATATAAATATATACTCAAAATACTGATTAAAAAGCTTTCCACAAACCAGCATACTGCGCTTTGACTGCATCGTGCCCTTTCTTGAGAAATCATGTGAATGGAATTTGGAAGAATCAAATGAGTCTGGGTGTTCCAGTTGAGCCAAGCTTTTCAACATCGCTTTCTTTGCCAACTTATACTGCTCATTTTGCCGGTGATGATCGAGCCGATCATGCGAAGGACGCGCATTACCTTGAACATTGAATCTAGAACTAACTCTGTTTCTGATGGTGGCAGCGGGCGGCTCCGGCGGGGCATGACTATTGTTCCTCGAAGTAAACTTACTATGAGATTTAACGAATGAACGATTTTCATGCAGTTTTCTATCCCCCTTGGAGCCATTAGAATGATTATTAGCACGCAGAGGACCTGAGAAAGGAACGCCGCTGCCTTGAGAAACATGCCTTGTGTGTCGACCTCGATCGGAAGGATTAAGCGCCGCCATTGGCTGAAGATCTACAATCAGTCTCGAGTTGCTGTTAACTCTGGGGCCGGTTAACTTATCCCTGCTATTATCGGTTCCATTGTTCTTTTTTTGAGGCTCCGGCTGTTAGTTACAATAATTAAACTTTGTTTGAATGAGCAAATATTAGTAACTCTAAAATATAAGAGTGAATTGATATTATACCTCTTGGCGGTTTGATGGTCTACGCAAGGCAATTGGTTCTTGTGGATCTCTGTGAACCTTTGTCGGCTTTCTCGTCGCTTCTGTGACTCTTACTTTCGCATTTCCCTTTGGAATCTTCCTGAAGGTGATATTGTAAAATGTGAAATTTGCAAAATGTGAATTTTTTTCAAACAATAATGATTGAATGGGATGGATTTATAGAAGTGTTTAACTTGAAAGCTTGACAAAAGATTTATTCCATTACAGACAACTACTTTGTTTAGTCATTTTTTTTATCAAAGTTTGGGATTGTTTGTTTTACTAAGGTAACTAGGTTGAATTCAATCTAATATAATATATCATATAGTGATTTTTTTCTTCCAATATTTGATATTGGAATATACTCCATTAAAACATATTAGGTTTGACTTAAAACAAACATTAAAAGTATAACATGAAAGCTTAAATGATGTCATTTTTTGTATCATATTTGCTAAGTGAATCATATGGATTACTAGATGTGTGTAAATAAGTAGAGCGGAGCTCAAGCAACCTCTAATTTGAGTTTGACCTTGATTAGCTACAAGTTTGGGTCAACTCACAAGCAGACTTATTTATTATTAAATAGATAAAACTGATTTGGATGCAACCAATTATTGGGATTAAAAAACTATTAAAAAGAATGAACAATTATATATAAAATACTTTTTATAATTTTTATTTAAACCCTTGAATTTTATCCTATTTTAAGTACATTTTATGTCTATTCTTTTTTAAATGAACTGGTTCAAGAGCTAACGAATCCAATTGAGGCTAGCTCAAATTTGTCTTGTTAGCTAGCTCATTGAGCTCGGTTCACAAGCCATTTATCAAGTCGAGCCTAAGCCAACTCAGAAGTCAGATCATACATGTGAATCAAATGCTCAAACCAAACCTGTTAATATCTTCATCGCTTTTCATGTCGATCTCTTTAGTAGGCGGGTATTTTGGCAAACTTGATGGTTCACACGAAAGAGGCGGTGTTGAGAAATACTGTAAAAATGTCAAAAATCAAAATCCAAGCATTGAAATCAAAGCATAAAGCAGTAAATCCAAAAAGGAGCACAAAAGAAAATTTACAGTAGAAATTATACATGGACGAAAGGCCAAAACTGAAGCCATACCTCAGAAGATAGAGCAGATTCTGCAGTCCCGCGCCGTTGAGGATCTATAGATAGAAGTACTTCTAATAATTTGTAGACAGAATGTGGCAAGTTTCTGAAAGTCTCATGGAGGTGACCCTCATAAGGGCGATGAGGCTTAAAAATTATTTCATGAGGTAACTTCGAATTCTTCCAATATTCGTCCGATGGGGAACCGCATAATTTAAAGATTTTGTGGAGTTGCTCAACCTAGGAACAAAGTTACTGTTACATTGAAAGCAAATAGGAGGAGAAGTAGAGTTATGTTGAGACTAAATAATCTTAAAGCAAACTCTAAAGAGAAATAATACATTCCACTCAATTTATATGTATTTGCATATCCTACACCAAAAATTCAATTTTTATATATATGCCATGTTATCTATGCATGAAAATGAGTATTTCGATTTCTGAAACATAAAATAGTGGTATTTTTTATGTGATATGAAAGATTTGCATGGTAACAACGTAAAAAAGCAAAGTTTAGCAGTTAGATATGTAAATACTTAAGAATTAGTGGTGTGTATGTAAATAGATAACCCTTGATTAGGAAGATTTACGTACATTCTTATGTTCTTACATTGCATATCCAAAACCTAAATCAATTTTTAAGTATATATGCCACATTACGTATGCCTTAAAACGTGTATTTCACTTTTTAAAAGTTAAAGTAGTGATATTTTTAATGTGATATGAAAGATTTGGATGGTTTAAATGTAATAAGTAAAGTTTAGTTGTTAGATTTGTAAATACATAAGAAGTGAGTGTATGTAAATGCCCCAAGAGATAGATTAATGGGTGAGCTAACTACTTCGGTCCTTCCTTGCAAAATGGGTTTCTTGAGAAACATCTCAGCAAATACACAACCAACACTCCACATGTCTACGTATGCTCCATAATCGATTGAGCCCAAGAGAAGCTCGGGGGGCCGATACCAAAGCGTAACAACACGACTAGTTAGTGGATCCTTATTTTCAGGCGGCGCGAAATTTGCCAAACCAAAATCTGCAATTTTTAAGATTCCTTCATTGTTCACTAAAAGATTTGCACCCTTAATATCACGATGGATGATTCCTCTTGAATGACAATGTTCAAGGCCAGATAGCAATTGTTTCATGTAACACTTCACCTGCATCCACAAATTACCATTTTCATGTAAAGTTTCTATTAGATCAGCTATCAGTTTCTCAAAAAAATGTGGAGGCATTTAATTAAATACACCTAATTCCTATGGATTGACATATCTAACACCTAAACTTACATATTTCATGCATAAGTAAGGTGGTATGTGTGTAAAAATAAAAAATTGAGTGTTAGATATGTAAATACATAGGAATTGGGTATGTATATAAAAATCTTCACCAAAAAAAAAAAAAACCAACTTTGATATTTCAAGGTCACTACAAACCTGTGGTTCAGTGAATTCAACATCTGGTGATGATGACAATCCAGAAAGATCATGTTCCATATATTCAAAAACTAGATATAAGCTACAAGATAACCGCGAGGTGATCAAACCCTCCAATTTCATAATATTAGGATGGTCGAGCCGACGAAGAATCTCGATTTCTCGAACCATGAACTTGACACTTTCTGTATCAAAATTGTCAAACTTCACCTTCTTCAGCGCAACAATTTTCCCAGTTTCAAGGTTTTTTGCTCTAAACACAGTGCTATAAGTTCCTTGCCCTATCTTCAAATTCATTCAGAGCACAAAATCCATTCAATAAAACCAACGTGTGAAGGAAAAATCATTTAAATTTGACGCAAAGACAAGCACATAACAAGCCAAAAATTGATCTTTGTTGCTCTTCATTATTACCTTATCCCATTTTTCAAAGTTTTCAGCTTTGAGGGGCACCCAACCATGAATAGCCTTAGCAGCCACGGCGGTGAGCCACCGCGGCCAACCGGCGGCGACTTGTTCCCCTTCAGTGTCCTTGTGAAAGTTCCCCAATCTAACAGTAACCAATTTAGGGCTTTCCACGACAACTTTCACCGTTTCTTTCGTCTCCTTGATCTTCTCCTTCTCTACCTCCTCATTCTCCTTCGACTTCCCCCTAAACGATTTCTCAGAAACCGCTTCCGACCCTCGGCTATCCCTGAGAATGCCAGACGAGTCAAGCACCGGCGTCACCGATACGACATTCTTCGACGAGGAGCAACCCATCGCCGCCGGATCACCGGGCGGAGAACTCCGGCACCGGAGGATTAACAAGCAAAATGGGGATTTGGGTGGAAACGATAAGGGAAAAAGGCGGAGAAGGCTAACAGAGCCGCGGTGGAACACGGGGAGACATCCCGAAAGGAAAAAATGCAACGAAAGGCGAGGTTTTTATGTCTGAAAATCATCGCGAAATTGACGGGAGACGGACGGAGCGGAAGCTTTTGGGCGTGCGAGGTTCTCGCGGGAAGAGCCCTGGTGGAATCTCTCCTTCATTTGCCGCTGCAGCGAAAAGAGGATTAACAGCTGGGAAAGGAATAGGCAAAATTTAAAAAATAATATTTTTTTTATAAATTTAGTATTTTAAATAAATATTAAAAAAAATAAAATAACAATTTTTTTATTTAAAAAATTATTAAGAATAAATATATGTTATTATTATTATTTTATAAAATCATAAATGAATTCAGTGTGCATTATTAATCAATTAAAACTTATATTATGTTCATCTCAAAATAATTTTGAGATTTACCTTGATCAAGATATGTATTTACATATCTATCATCCAAATTTAATATTTACATTTTTAACTCCTATATGCCATAAACTTATCCATGAAAATTTGTATTTCACTTATAGAAATATAATGATGATTATATTTTGATGTAATGTTGAAGATTTGAGTGGTGTGCCTTTAAATATGAAAATATATGTGGTACATTTGTAAATTCATAAGATTTGAATGATATATCTTCATATCACATCAAAAACACCACTATTTTCACTTTTCATGTATAGGAAACGTGGTAAATATGTAAATAATTAAAGTTTAGATTTTAATTTGTAAAATACAGCCACACCACCAAACCTTTGGGGCATATTTTTTTGTTATAAGAATGATATGATGATATTAATGTAGAAAATAAAGTTTAGGTGTTTGATATGTAAATACACAGGAACTTGGGTGGTATGAATGTAAATGGTTCAATAAAAAAAAAGAAAAAAAAAGATTATCATGTGCTTAATTACTTGAAATAATTATAAGTAAGATGTCAATTATTGTTCCACACCAATAAATTAATACATAAATATATAGCACTGATAATAATCCTCTACTATACAATATCATGATTGTATGAAATCAAATGGCTACATTCACGAGTCAATTTGCAGTTATACCCTTAGTTTTAAGAAAATTAATAACTAAGTGATGAGATGGTAGAAAATTGATTTTTATTTATATAATAAATAAAATTTTGAATTTATAAAAAGAATTGGTATTTATTTTTAATCGACTTTTTTTTGCTGACAAATCTGCATTTTTGTTGCAAAAAAATAAAAATATTGGATTCATATTAGAATTATTTAAATTAAAAAAGAAAAAAAATCTCACCATTTTTAGTTAACTCCAATTGTACGCAACAAAACCGTTGGTGCGAATCTCAAAGTAATCAAGTGGCTCAGAATGATGGCCGCACAACTGAGACATCATGCTACAAGAATATGATCCCAGCCGATCCTCCAAATACTGATAGCTTGGTCGGAGTCGACCAACACACTATGACAAGGGACACAGTCGACAGACCACACCTATAGTCATGGAGCGTCTTGACTTCTCACCTGGGGCGCCCGACCACAAACCACTGACCGACCGACATTTTTACTTTGACAAGTCCGATTGCCACTCAGTCGGACATCTCGGCCTTCAGGCCGAACTCCTGCACGTCGACCAATCGGTTGCCGACATATTTGAATTCAAATTGTAATACATATTTGATAGTAAAATGTTCCCTCTTTTCTATAACTGTACAAATACGCCCATGTAAATAGAGGGCAAAGAGACGAATAAAAGGAGGGCTCTTCAATTATCGACAAGGACTCTCTTGATTGATCTTTCTCATCCTCATTTTGTCAGCTCTAACTCTCAAGGCATAGTTTTACAAGGGAGAATTTAGGATTCAACATTCTGAAATGTAGTATGGTGAGCGTGGACATGTCACAGACAAGAAACAGAGCCAACTATGAAGGAGAATCCTTGCGAAGAGACTCAACACATATGAAATTCAATAGAGAAACGATGCATTAGGATAAATAGGAAGAGATTTGGGCATTGCAAACACATACCATGGACCGATTTGAGGCCCTCCAAGCAGCCTTAACCCAGAAGAATGCCCAACAGCCACCCTTTGAGGGAGAATCTCGGGGAGCTCGCCCCAAGATAGCCCCCCCAACCCGACGGTGCCCAAAGGACATGCAGGTGACTTACCGATTGAATGATAAAAAGACTCCTCGCGCACTAACAGTGCAAGATCCATACCATTCACCAAACATCGGGAGCTCCGAGTGGGCTCCGAGTGGGAGCCCCACCAGAGCAATGATGGGTAATGCTTTCTCTCGGAGAATCCTAGATTTGTCGTCTCCTCAAAGCACAAGAGAAATACAAAGATTGACCTTCTGAATTACGGGACTCGATCGTTTTATTTTGAATTTGGGTGACAAGTGCACAATATTCTTCAAGGCACTTAAAAATAACTATTGTTTCGAGTGGATGGCCGCGTGCGAAGAAACGTTCAGAGGTCTAAAGGATTACTGTTTGTCGCTCCTGTTGCTCAAATATCCAAAGTCAACAGAAGAACTATCAATGTACCCTTGGAGTTAGACAAGAAATTGTTAGCTGGTCTGGTCAGAGAGAGGAGGGGAAACAATTCCAAGTTTACTACATGAGTCGAGTACTCCATGGCCTCGAAACCAGGTACTCTATTATGGAGAAGCTAACATTTGTCTTGATTATTTTCGCGCCTAGGCTATGACCATATTTCCAAATGCATTTGATCTGAGTCATCACGGACCGCCCTCTGAAGTTTGTGCTCACACAGCCAGAAGACTCAAGACGGCTGTTGAACATTAGAACTCAGCGAATACAACATCACTTATGTCCCCCGAATGACCATCAAGACTCACACGATTGGTAGTTTCTCGGTGGATATATTCACAACAGAAAAACCAAATGAAAATTTTCCTGGCTATAAGTCATGGGTTTTATACGTCGATGGGGCATCCAAGTAGATGACCGCAAGTCTGGGGCTCGCCCTGAGAGGCCAACTGGGGAGCTTCAATATCAGCCGATCTCGGTAGAGTTGGAAGTTGCGAAAAACTAGGCAGAAGCTTGAGATGTTGATAGTTCGGCTTCGCCTAGCCTATGAAATAAGTGCCAAGGAGATACTGGTGAAATCAAACTCCTTGTTGGTTGTGAAACCGGTGAATAAAAAAATTAATGTTAGGGAGTAATCGATGGTAAAATACCTCGCTAAGGCAAAGAAAGAGATCAGAATATTCAGAAATTCTCATGTTTTCATTCCTTCTTCTTTTATTTTTAAAGGAGTTGTTAGCTTGTCCATCTTCGTATACTTTTTTTTTTCTGAATCAGTCTCTCTTCTGGATCAAGTGAATGATCAGAAGAAAAGATTAACCGAAAAAAATGGACATACGACAAAGACTACAAACAAAAAGAAATAATATGAAGAGTTTATGTGCAATAAATCTCGAATGATAGGTCAAGTATATATGCCCAAATAAGATCGGGTAGAAGCACATTTAATTAATATTCGTGAAAGAATACCTACGTAGACTACTCAGAACAAAAAATTCATGTGTGTTTGTCTGTTCTAAGGTCTAGAGTTCTCCCAATAGGACATATCCTACTTGGCTAATTACATCTTGGGGGTTCCCCAAGAATACTCTTGATCCAAAGAAGTTTTTCTTACATTAGTGGTGACGACTAACACAAGGTATCAAAGGGCATTTATTTCGCAAGGGAATGCTTTGATGCTTTCAAAACTCTCGTGAAGTCACAGGGTGAAGAATGAGTCTCTCACGGTCCTGCATGGGTAACAAACTCGTCGACATACCGAGCCTGCGAAACAATTGAACCATCCTGACAAAGAATCTCAATATGTCAATGCACATCTGGGTCATAAGTACATATGACAAATCGTCGTATCACAAACAAGCAACAGCTCATTGACAATTAGGCCTTCAAGGATGTCACAGGTAAGGAACATAAAGAATCTGCTCCATGAACTACTCTAAAGTCTCAAAGAACCGGGTCAAGAGCTTTTCTAAAAAAAATGGACCCTTTCACGTATGGAAAAAATTGCCCGAACAATCTTTTCGTCAGAAGACTCGTGGCAAAACGAGCAGCCTGGACAGCGAGCCTAAGAGAGCTCGTGTCCCGAGATGGTGTAAATTTAAAAAATTTAAATTTACTATTTGCTACAAATTTGTATGAATGATTAGCTTAATTTTTGCCATTTAGATCATTTGGATGTAAATTTAAATAAAAATTCCACATAATTAAAATTATTTTATTTTATATTATAATATTAATTTTTAAATTTTTATAATTTTTTTTTAAATTAAGATTATAATATTTATCAAAATTTTATATGATTTTAATTTATTTAATAAATTAAATAATTTAAAAGAATAACTAATCAAACACTATCCCTAAAAAGAAAAAAAAAAAGAAATCATAATATTTGAACCCACAACTTCAAAGTTGAGAGCCTTACACTCTATCAACTAAGTTAAATATTTTTAATGTTAAATATCTATGATATGATATTAATAACATTTATATATCTCAATAATTTTTTTAATAATAAAATTGCTACCTCGACGGGTGATTTCTTTCGCTGATGTGGTAAATAAAAATTGTCATCACGTACTAACATGGCAAGATCGTCTGCTAATGTGATGATTTTGTCTATTTAAAATATTTATTTTTTAACATTTATTTAAAATGATAAATTTAAAATATATATATATACTATTTTTAAAATTTTACCTAGAAAATATAGCCGTTATGATTTGAAAACGAAAAAGATGATTTTTTTTTTGTTGTTGGTTTTATTTATAAGGGGTTGGTTGAGGAGAGGAAATGTTGGACACTTAATGATCCCATGATTTACAAACAGGCCATATAATTCCTATGAATTTAGAAATTGAACAACTTAATATCGTTTTTTACACTTATACCATCTTACCCAACTTAAAAAGATGCATTTTAATTTTTTAAAAAAAGTTAGCAATAGTGATATATTTTATGCAATATGGAATATTTGGGTATTATAAAAAATATAAAAATAGAAGTTTATGTGTTGTGTATAAATACATAAAATTGCACGGTATGCCCCTAAGAAAAATTAAGCAAAATTGATAGGAATAATACATGGTGAATTGGTAAGAAAACGATGAGCACTTTCGAGTAGGGCTGTCAAAACGGTTCGTTGTTCACAAACAGTTCGTGTTTGGCTTGTTCACTAAGTTAACAAGCTGAACACGAACAACACAAACAAATATTTGTCTGTTCGTGTTCGGCTCGTTTCGGCTCGAAATAATACTCATCAATTATATATATATATATATATATATATATATATATATATATATATATATATATATTTGTTTGATGAGTAATGTTTTTAAAAAAATTAATTGACTACAAGGCTACAAAGATTTATAATCAAATAAAAGTATTAATTAAAAAAATAGAATAAAAATTATTAAATTAGATTCAAATGATGTTTTAATATAAACAATATTATCAAAATCTTGCCTCAATTCTTGACATCTTATGGCTACATGATTATTGTTATCAAAACGATTTTTTGTTCGTGAAAAGCTCGTATCGGGTCGCTAAGTAAACAAGCCGAACACGAACACACTTTTTGAGCTCAAAATATAAACGAGCCGAACACGAGGTTACACCCCTACTTTCGAGTGCATTTTTCATTTTAATTCAACCAAACACCTGAATTTTGAAACCCTTATATTTGATTTACATTACACCATAAATTTAAGGAACCAAGTAGCCCTAATACCAATTTTATGTACATTTGGCTCATCTTGTAGAAAAATAACTCAACTTAGCATCAAGTTACAGATTAGAAAACATAATAATAAAATCCTTTTCAAGGAAATTATAAACTATATGAATATATTATAAAACATTTGAATAATTACCCCCATTTTTTTATGAGCAAGTTTCAAGAACAAAAGTGATACATATGTAAATATGAAAATATGAAAATTGAGGGGTGTAATATGCAAATACATAGGAATTTTGTGCTACTCTTTTAAATCATTTAATTCTATTATTTTAAAGACATCGCAGTCAATTTATTATTAGAATAGTGGAAGATAATGAAAGTTTAGGATTCCATTGCAAGTCAAAAGAGAGGCATGCTTCATGCAGCTTTTAAGATAGTTTATGTCAAATCATTTCGCCAGTCAAGCTCATGGTGACATTTACATACAAACCACCCAATTCTAATATATTTACATATCTAACATCTGAAATTTGTTTTTTTATAAATTTTGATTATGAAAACTTCAAATACAACATCAATATTATGAAATTACTTGTAATATTTATTAAAATAAGCAAAAAATACATAAATTTGAACTACATATATAAATAATTTATTAAAGAATTAATTAAAAGCTAAAGTCAAAATAATTCAGTACAAAAATCAGATGAGAGAATAAAAGGGGAAGAATTAAGAACCTTCATATGGCAGCTTGCAAGCCGCCAAAGGCTTTTTGGGCTTGACTTTGCCCAGCATTTCTGCAACAGTGCGGCAGCGACACTCATGTCCTGGACGGATTACATCCCCATAAACAGCCATCTCAATTATATCCAATTCCTTATCTACAAAATATATATATATTATAAATGGAAGATTTACATGCATACCACTCAATTCCAATGTATTTACATATCTGACGCATAAACATCAATATTTTGGCCACCTTACCCATATGCATGCAAAGGTGTAAGTTAAAATGGAAGTATTTTTTGTATGGGATACGCAGTGGTTGAACACCGGAGAGGCAATGGCATCGTTCAGCTTACAGATTAGGTGAACCATACATATGCTTATAAACAATCAAAAGCATGGGATCACTTGGAAGCAGCTGGGTTTGCTGAAGACTAGATGTGATGTAATTGAAATGCAAGTATACTTGAAATATATTGGAGTTATTTGGTCAGGTGTAGAGCAAGTGTAGGAGTTCATTGTTTTAGGTTTAGTCTAAAATAAAATAAAATTGATGTAAAATCCAGAGGAGAGAGACCAGAAGACGGAAGACAGAGCTGGAGCAGGGATAGGGCGGTAGAAAGCAGCAACTGACAGCACCCACGGGTGGTGGTG
>NEWO01000137.1:1409234-1433206 GCA_003013225.1 Phalaenopsis aphrodite
CCCCCTCTCTCTCTCTCTTTTTAGAGGGAGTTTCAACACATTGCTTACAACCCTCCATGGGCTTTATCAAAAGCAAATTTTAAGATTAGCTTGTAGAGTATATATAATTTTTATTTTGAACTCTTTTTGTTATAGCTTCTATCCTTTGAACTTATTTGAGTCTTGACTCTTAAACCTATAAATTAATCATGTTGTGGAAATCTATTTAAGTTCCATATTTTTAAGTATATAAAGCTTTATATAGGAGTAATGCTATGCTCTCCAAGCAAATCCACACATAAAATGGATATCTTTGATTCTCTTGCACTATATCAACATTTATAGGGTAATTTCTTATTTTTATATGTGACATGCAGGCATCCAATCCAGATCACCAATGCGCAAGAAGAAAAATATTGGGATTCAACATGTGGATTTGTTTGGATAGTGTAAATGTACATATACTTTAAAATGTAACCCATTGAATTGGGAAATAGATGAAACCTTTGTAAACATAAAACATGAAAAACAAAATTAAAAATGAAAGCGCCGCGCCCTAATTGAGACTGTCTTGTTGCCACTATTGCATATTTCACTATTGATTGTATAGAATTACAATTCTAATTTTCTTTCATAAGACACCCCCTCTTTATGAAGAGAAAATATAGGGAAGCCAAAAAAATATTGTAAAAATTTGAAGCTTTCTTTGATGAAAAAATCATAAATATTGAATGCCAAAAGTAAGCAGGCATAGTGCATTTTCCTCCCATGATAAAATTAGGCTCCACAACTCAACATTTTGCATTGCCTATTGCAAGAATTTCATGTCTTTGATTCAAGAGCTTTGGGTTTTTTTTTTTTTTTGTTTCTCTGTTTTTAAATCTTCTTTTACATTGTGCCAGGTACAAGGCTGGATAAGCAGCGGCTTGCGAGATTTTTCTATATCACGCTCTTCTGTTGAATGGGGAATACCCGTGCCAACTGATAATAAACAAACAATATATGTTTGGTTTGATGCTTTACTAGGGTAAGGCCGTTATTCAATACTTGAAGCAGAAGTGGTGATGATAACAATGTTTAATTGGTTTTGAGTTGAGAACATCATCAATTTAATCTACACATTCTTTACATTATTAATCATATCGAAAGTATTTAGGGACAACATTTTGAATTTTCCTTCCCCATCACACATATTGAGTGCTACATGAGTTCTAAAAATTGCAAAACTTTTTGCATAAGTTTTATCTGTGTTATCTTTTTCTACCTTCTATCTATTACCTTTATATTAAGGTGCATTACATACATGTCACCCAATTCTTATATATTTACAAATATAATGCTTGAAGTTTACTTCTGACATTTGAATGACTCAAATCTTTTATATCACATCAAAAACAACACTATTTTAACTTCTAAAAGTGAATTACGCCTTTTAATGCATAGTTAATGTGGGATGCATGTAGAAAATGAAGATTAGGTGTTAGATATGTCAATACATTGGAAATGGGTGGTATGTATGTAAATCTTCCTTACATTAATTTTATCTATATGCCTTGTTAGCGCATCTTACAACCTCAATTTATATGCATGACCATTTATCTTTACTTATAACTTCATAATCTTCAAATAGGTATTACTATCAGCATTTATGTAATATATTCAAATGGTTTACTTTATCGAATTCAATTTTGCCTTCCTTTTTTCTTATCATTCTCACTTATGTCTTTTGTAGCATTCTTATTTATGCTCTCATCACCTTGTTTGTCAATGATTTAAATGTCGCCCGCTACTCTGATCCATATAACAATTTCTTTTTTCTTTCCCTTCAATTCAGTCATTTAGGCAAATCTAACGCTGTTGTGGTGTATGAATGGAGAAATTTAATGCATTAATCCTTAATTGTTTTCTGCTTAAACAGATATGTTTCAGCATTACTAGATAAGGATGAACAACCAAGTCTCGAAAAGGCTGTTGGTGCCGGTTGGCCTGCTTCGTTACATTTGATAGGAAAGGTACGAGGCTTCCGTTTGCTTGTGTTGAAGTAGATTAGAATTATTTGTATCAAATCAAATTTGCTCCTCTTAAGCATGCCATCCTTATGAAAATTTTCCTATTATAAAGTTTTTTGCAGTAAATTATGTTGATTTTTGTATTTTCATAACTGTTTCTATACATTGTTGTGGATTATTTCAACTGTGTGAGTTCAATACATTTCGTGATGATTTCTAATTTGTAGCGTGCATTTTGGTGTTTTACAATGGATATTAATGAGAGAAACTTTGAAACAAATAAAAAATCATTAGTTATATTGAAATGATTTTTAGGTGTGTTTATAAATATCATAATAAATGAACAGATTTGATGAAGTGAACATGTAGAAAGGGTTGTTAAATAAAAGAAACGTAATTTTAAATAC
The DNA here is from genome assembly GCA_003013225.1 of Phalaenopsis aphrodite. Lineage (NCBI taxonomy): Eukaryota > Viridiplantae > Streptophyta > Magnoliopsida > Asparagales > Orchidaceae > Phalaenopsis > Phalaenopsis aphrodite. The sequence continues at coordinate 1,411,630 of NEWO01000137.1, forward strand.
AAATATTATTGAGATATACAATAATTAAATGCAAGTTTGAAGACTTGCAAAGTGGATGGTAAACAAATATAAAATCAAGTCCTGATATTTATATTAAACAAGAGTTTAAAGATTTTTTTTAAAAAAAAATTAAAGTGTATACAATTTTAAAATCTACTTCACTTGTATGCAATAAAAGTAAATGTATATGGTGAATAAATACTTTTAATAAGGTTCCAAAGATTAGAAGGTGTCATCAAATGATAGGTTAAATTTGATTGTCAACAATGTATGTTGTATGCCACTATTTATTGATGTCACCACTTGTGACTTTGTTTAAGGCATATATTCATCTTTGCCTTCAATGTTCCTTATTTTGATTGGATAAATTGATACCTTTGCCTCTACTTTTATAATCCTACCAAAATTCCCTTACCTATACGAGGAAATGGGGTAATTATATGAATCATGTGCTAAAAAAAGGATTCAAAGATGAAAATTTTGGTACTGTTTTTTAAGAATAAAAAATATATGAGGATTGTGCTAATTATCCATGTGTCAAATTTATGAATTATAAATTGAAGTTATTTTAGTTGGTAATGAAATAAATGCAAAATAAAATTATGAGTGTCAAAAGAGTAATTTTTTTTACGAAAGATTTAAATGAGTTGGTTTTCATATTAAGACAATGAATGAAAAAAGTAAAGAGAAAAAAAAGGTAGATCATCATATGATTTTAAATCTTATTGAAAATTTATAGAACTGAGTACTTCGTGAACCAACCACTTGGTAAACATTAAATAAAAGCACTTGTAAAATGTCGAAATGTAAAATGATGCTATTAAACATATTTGTGATGGAGCATACTACTAGTTTAAAAGTAAGCTTGAACAATAAAAAATGTTTTTAGTTCCAATAGAATTATGTCGAGGAACTTGATTAATTTCTTAGCAGTTATTAAAAAGATTTCCAAAAGAAATTACAAATGATATACTTGTTATATGCTAGTTATAGATGAAATAATTTTAATTGTTTGGGCATATTTTGATATTATTTAAATTTAAAGAAATTGATGAAGTTTTTAGAAGATAAATTTTGATTACTAGAATTTAGGTTCAATCTATAATATGCAATTTTAATGGATCTGAATCAATAATATTAGTCAATAATGCATGAAGGTTTAGTATGTTTAGGTACTTCAGTCTCATACCCAAGACAATATATAACTTCTAATGTTAAAAGCTGAGTGGAGAAGGTAAAAGATACGTTAAGGAATCTATAAGATGCATAAATACTTAGAGGCAAATCATATGATTAGAATAAGATCAAATATGTTTTATGGATCCAATTCTTGGGAAACATAGAAGTCACTAAAAAACTTGTTGAGTTTTGAGAAAAATTAGAAGGTTGTAAAAAGTTCAACATTTTTCTTACCGCTATCACATTATAACATTTTTTTTGGTTGTGAAAAGCTCTGCTTTGCCACAAAAAAATTAATGAAAAGGTAGCAGAAAAAACGTAGCCAAATAGAATCTTTAGATGCTATGCTAAAGTTAGGAATGGCAGAGTGAAGCAATCACATTAGAAAGACATGACGGGAGTAACACTTACTGAATTTAAGATATTGAATAATTAACTTGATTTGGGCTAGTACAAGCACAAATTATGCAGCCATAAGTGATCTAGTGCTTCATGCGAATTAAAAAAAATTAAGCCCAAACTTCACTGCAAGAGTTCAGGCTAATGTCAAGAAAGAGATTAAAAAATAGGCTCAACTATAAGAGCTTAATCAAAAACCCAAAAAATGGCCCATAATTTTGAAAATTTTGAATGCAATTTATATTTTGTTATTTTAATATCTTTATTTCTCACTTAGGGTCATGTTTGGTCGATCATAACATAATGAATCTTAAAAATGAGGGATTGAATCCTCTTCATTAATGGCTACCAACTTTGCCTTTTTTTTATATTTGCTTTTTATATTTTAAAAACTAGTTCCCAACTTCCCTTACACCCCCTCTTTACATCTCTAGCACTCTCCAAGGCCAACCACCAACCCACTTTTCACATCCACCCCAAAATCTCATCTAAAGTTCTCAGCTAAACAAGGCAAGATTATGGCCCAATATTATTCTCTACAACTACATAGACTCATCCAAGCCAAAACACCTATTCTAAATCATATAAGTAAACTTCTGAAGCTACCTATTTACAAGTATTTTAAGCCATTTACCTCATCTAAAATCCAATCATTTAAATGGTTCTTCAAATTAGCATAAACTAGCCCTTTCTGGAGTAGTCTTGGATTATAGATTAAAATCCTTTTTAACCCTTAATCTCATCCTGCCAAAAACCCTTATTCTCAAATTAGCATAAACTACAACTACATAGTCTCATTCTGCCAAAAACTCCGGAATCCATTTTTTAGATGTTAATCTAAAGATTAAAATCCTTTTTAACCCTTAATCTCACCAGAAACCTACCCACCATCATTAATAAGACTGTTGTATTAAGCCAATTATATATTTTTTATTCCTTCCCTAATTTGCTAATGTTTCTAGTTGGTTTCGGCAGGATATTTTGCGTTTTCATGCACTCTATTGGCCAGCCATGTTAATGTCTGCTGGAATAAGTCCTCCGAAAATGGTGTTTGGTCATGGATTCTTGACAAAGGTATGAGTACTCCATCAATATGTTAAATTTTAAATAACCTTACTTTAATTATGATTGCAGCAGTTTGGATAGAAAAATGAAATGTTAGGTTTTTTTGTAAGTTTATTGCTGTTTCACCTGTTGAACATGTATGTGATGATGGCTATCAATATTCCATACATTTTAAAACTGTTTCAATTTTTCGCTTTCATTAACTTTTTAATTATTCGATCATTGTACGCTCAAATGTATGAGTTTGTTAGTTCAAATTTTCTTTCTTAGGAGTTAGGTTTGTATAAGCCAAATATTGGGGGTTACACTGGTGATTTTTCGCATAAATCAACAGTTGCAATTGCATGTGATTTATATTTTAAGAATATGCTGAGAATATGCTCAAATGAAGGATGAGGTGGCTAGTTTCTTCATTGGGCATACCACCAGTGCCAAGATATTTACATATCTGACTCCTAAATTTTGCTTTTTACAAATATACCACCCAACTCTTTCACATCACGTCAAAAATACAATCTTTTTCACTTTTAAAAAGTGAAATACACTGATACCGGAGTCAACCAACATTCTGTTGGGAAAGGTTGTTTTTTTCCTTCAAACCGGTGGGTTTAAATTCAGGGTTTAAACAGAAAAGAAAACACAACAAAACTCTAATATCCTGCCAGGGCTGAGTAGGACAAGCCGTGGACAGCGGTGAGATGGGATTGGGATAGGTGGTGGTTGGTTGGATGGGTCTACGGTGGGATTGCGGTACAACAGGAATGTGGGAAATGGGTTGCGGTGCGGCCGGAAAGCTGTGGGAAGGTTGGTGGCACAGCAAGAAGGCGATGGGAGGGGTGGCGGTCCAGCAGGAGGTAGGAGGTGCTTTGCGGTTTAAAAAGATGGCTGTGAAGGTGGGTGGCACAAAAAGGAAGGCTGGAGGGAGGTTAAAAACACAACAGGAGGGTAGGAGATGGTTGTGGTTCAATAGGATGTATGTGGGATAGTTGACGGCACAAAAACAGGGAAGGGAAGGAGTGCAGGCGGGATGGCAGCGAGTAGGTGAGGGAGATAAGGAAGGATACACACCACCTCGGGATGAGTTACAGCCAGAGCGCCTTCTTGCTGTCAGATACAACTCTAGAAGGGAAAAGGGAACGGCGGAGGCTGTTCTGACAGAAATCTCAAAGCCAAAAACTAACGCTAATCAACAAAAAAAAAAAAACATATTTATATTGTAGATAGCTAGGAGGGGAAGGACCCTCCCTTGGGCGGCAACCCTAGCCCACCCTTCGATTGGTTGATACTTCCAGTAGCTTGGCTAAATCGACTCTGCACTCTTTGCCCGGTTCAACACACTCAAAACAATAGGGTTACAATCAAGATTCAAAATAGAAAAGAAAACATAAAAAAACACTAATATCCTGCTAGGGCTGGATTGGATGAGCTGTGGACAACGATGAGATGGGCTTGGGAAAGGTGATGATCTGTTGGATGGGTCTAGGATGGGATTGTTGTAGAGATGAGTTGCGATGCGGCTGGAAGGCTGTTGGAAGGTTAGCGACACAATAAGGCGGATGGGGGGAGGGTGGTGGTCCAACAAGAGGGTGGGTGGTTTGTGGTTCAACAAGATGGTTGTGGGAAGGGGGGCGGCGCAGAAAGGAAAGCTGGAGGGAGTTTGGCGGCACAACAGAAGGGTAGGATATGGTTTGTGGTTCAGCAGGATGGTTGTGGGAAGGTTGGCGACACAGAAACAGGGAAGGGAAGGAGCGCTGGTGGGATGGCAGCGAGCATGTGAGGGGGATAACGAAGATAACGAAGATAACGAAGGATGCACATCTCCCCATGACGAGTTACAGTCGGAGTGCATTCTCGCCGTCAAATACATAACTTGAAGGGAAAAGAGGACGACGAAGGTAGTCCTGAAATAAATCTCAAAGCCAAAAACTAACCCTAATCAGCAAAAAGAATGTATTTATATTGTAGATAGCTAGGAGGGGGAGGCCCCTCCTTTAGGCGACAACCCTAACCCACCCTTGGACCGACTGATTCTTGCAGTAGCTTGGCTGAACCGGTTCTGCACTCTCCAGCCGGTTCAACACACTCAAAACAGCAGGGTTACAATCGAGACTCAAAACAGAAAAGACATAACAAAACACAAATATCCTGCTAGGGCTGGGTAGGACAAGTCGTGGACAGCAGTGAGATGGGATTGGGATAAGTGGTGGTTGGCTGGATGGGTCTAGGGTGGGATTGCGGTGCAACACGAAGGTAGGAGATTGGTTGCGGTGCGGTTGGAAGGCTGTGGGAAGGTTGGCGGCACAACAAGAAGGCTGGAAGTTGGTTGGCAGCACAACAAGAAGGCTGGAGGGAGGGTGGCGGTCTAGTAGGAGGGTAGGAGGTGGTTTGTGGTTTAGCAAGATGGTTGTGGGAAGGCGGGTAGCACAGAAAGGAAGGCTGAAGGGTGGTTGGCGGCATAACAGGAGGGTACGAGATGGGTTGTGGTTCATTGGGATGGCTGTGGGAAGTTAATGACACAAAAACAGGAAAGGGAAGGAGCGCAGGTAGGATGGCTGTGAGCAGGTGAGGGAGATAAAGGAAGGATATACACTACCTCAGGATGATTTATAGCCAGAGCACCTTCTCGCCATCATATACAACTTTAGAAGGGAAAATGGGACGATGGAGGCTATCCTGACAAAACTCTCAATGCCAGAAACTAATCCTAATATAAGCGAAAAGATCATATTTATATTGTAGAAAGCTAGGAGGGGAAGGCAGCCATGCACCTTTTCATGCATAGATAAGGTGGTTTGCATGTTAAAATTGAAGCTTAGGTGTTAGATATGTTAATACATGAGCATTTAATGGTATGTATGTAAATCTTCTTTTTTTCTTCATTTTAGTATATTAACTCTTGTTGATTATGTTTTGTAAGCCACATTGCATTGTGTACTTTTTTGGCCTTAAAACACATATTTTCAGATTCATTTGAGCTATTTTGAAGATTTCTCATATTCTCGTATCCATCTTAAAAAACTTAGGACGGTATGAAGATGGGTAAAACATTGGGAAATACGCTCGAGCCGAAAGATTTGGTCAACAGGTTTGGGTCAGATGCTGTGAGATACTTCTTCTTGAGGGAAATTGAGTTCGGCAATGATGGCGATTTCTCAGAAGAACGCTTCATCAACACAAACAATGCACATCTAGCCAATACTATTGGTATGTAGAGTTGTGAATTTAATAATAAGCAAAGGATATTTGTATTAATAATTTAGGGAAATTTACATACATACGGCATAATTCTTACATGTTTGCATATCTAACACCAAATATTTACATTAATAACACTTTAGTGTGATGAACCTATGCATGAAAATGTGTATTTAACTCTTTTAAAAATAGGTGATAGTGGTATTTTTTATATTAAAAATTAGAGTGCTATGCAAATATTAAAATATGGTTTTTAGATATGTAAATAAATAAGAATTTTGTGGTGTGTATGCAAAAACCACAATAATATATTAAGAATAAAAATGTTTTAATGGCATTTTATTTCCAACTTTTTGCAATTATGCCACATTGTCATGTCTGTATTATGTTGTGTCTGTGTTTCACAGGTCTTTATTGATCTATAATCTAATTCTAGCTGATATGCACAGGAAATCTTCTAAATCGCACACTCGGACTCCTTAAAAAAAATTGCCAATCTACCTTGGCAGTAGATTCAACTATTGCAGCCGAAGGAAATATGTTCAAGGAGACAGTAGAAATATTGGTAGAATTTACCTATATTTTCTAACAATTGTCTTTAAGTTTTGATTTTTGGTAGCTGACAAAGAACTTTATGCTCAAAGATAAATGCTTTAAAGAATTGCTAATATTTGTAGGTGAATAAGACGAAGATCCATTACGAGAACCTTTCGTTGTCCTCAGCTTGCGAGTGTGTGTTAGAAATTGGAAATGCTGGTAACCTTTATATGGATGAATGTGCTCCGTGGTCTCTTTTTAAACAAGGAGGTTCTAGTTATGAAAGAGCTGCAAAGGTGATACATTCAAATTTAGATTTTTCTAAGTCGGTGTTTGGTAGCATACTATTAACAAAAGGATTCAACTTAAATCCAGCCAAATACCGAAAAAATGAAAACTAAATCCAACGCTACGTTAAATTAAATTTTCTCGCGTTTCATGTCTTTTATGACGTAAATCCGGCTTTAGTAAATCCGATTACGAGGTGAAATTATTTTGTCGTCGCTCGCGAGCTCCTTCATCAAACACTGAATTTGATAAATATGAATTTATTGGATTTGATAAATCCTAGTTGACGTAAATCTAAGTTTCAGCCAAAGACCGTCTAAATGTAGAAAAAAAATTATGTTTTTTTTTTTTTTTAATTCAATCTATAGTGATCTCTCGGGTAATCCTTTACTCAAAATTTAGAGCACGTTGTCACCTCCCAAAAGAGCCCTTATGGGTGGTGGGCAGCCCAGGATTTAAATATTGTTTTTCGGCCCTACACCTAGCCGATGTGAGACTATTTGTCTGTGACATTCTCCTCCACCCAATCACGTGACACCCTCGTCAAGGATCGGCTCCACTGAGGGTCCCACTGGACCATGGAGAGTCCACACACCTGGCAGACAGTAATTTGCTCTGATACCACTTGTCGCCTCCCAAAAGAGCCATTATGGGTGGTGGGCAGCCCATGACTTAAATACTGTTTTTCGGCTCTACACCTAGCGAATGTGGGATTATTTGTCCGTGACAACGCGCTCTTGTTCTTGATAAATATGGTCATCCGAAATGAATTTGACCCTATTATAAAGCTCGCAATGAGACAATTTTGGTGAAAAAACAAATATGAGTTTTTGTGCCTTCCACAAACATTTTTAAATATTATGATGATGTGAACAACAATTGGATGATTTTCTTTGCATTTTAACTAATTTTCTGCTCCTAAGAAGGGTTGGAATTATAAAATTTCTTCATCACAGGACCTTGTTCTTATACTTGAAGCTACGAGGATTATAGCAGTGGCTTTATCTCCAGTTGCTCCAAGCCTATGCTTGAGAATATACACACAGCTTGGATTTTCAGAAGCTGAGTTTGAGGCAACAACTTGGGTATTTTTTTTTACAAATAAATCCTCCTCTATTTATTTATTACAATCATTATTCATTTAAATTTAAAATGCTTTGTTGCAGAGTGATACAAGATGGGGTGGGCTTAAAGCAGGTTCAGTTATGGCTGAGCCTAAGCCAGTTTTTGCAAGGATTGAAATGAGGAAAGATGGTGAAGAAGAAATAATAGAAGCTGCAGAAAAGGTGTCTAAAGCCAAGAAAAAGAATTACAGTAAAGGACTAGTTCAAGCCTAATCATATATATATATATATATATATATATTTGTATTTATTAATGTGACAAATTTTCAGATTGTGATGTATTTCTGTATCAGTTAACCAAGATTTTATCATTCCTTGATTAAAATAAGATTCCTATTTAGATTACCAATGTCTAACGCTCAAATTTGTATACATTATGAGAGAGAAAGAGATGGGCTTTTACCACTCAATGTAGGTTGCATGATAAATTTATGAAGGATGTCAGACTTATATTTGATGTAGTAAATTTTTTAGTTATTAATTGTTTATGTATTTATTTATTTTATGTGTTGTTATATGTATGAAATCTAATCAAGATGCTTTGAGCTTAAGCTGTTATCCTAGATTTGTGTTCATGTTTTGCTCGAAGTTGGCTCGAAAATGCCATCGACACCATCAGGCTGTCATCGCCTGGCCACCAATGCTATGCTAGACCATCATCATCGAGTTGTTGCAATGGACCATCAACACTATAGTGATGATGTGTTTCCACCGTCTTTAGGTTGATAATACTGAAACACTGTTACGTAATCAATGTCCAGACATCGTTGTAGAGTTCAAATCATTATCATCGACGCACCATCAGGCTGCCATCACCGAATCAGATCACTATCGTTTGGCTATCATAACTAATATTGTTGGATTACTCTTGCTTAGCAGTCACTACCATCGGGGACAATGAGTCTAGGTCTCCATTACACAACCATTATCGTCTGTCGTCCTAGTAGGGTCGATGTCACTTCTCAATATTTTGTCACTCAGATGAAAGTCGAGTTAATTTAATCATTATTGTAATACTCTTTTTGATTGTTCAAGAGCAGGTAAAGTCTTATAACATACTTATGAATAATTGAATCTTTTTAACTGAGCTAGGTATTGTAATTTTTTTCCTTTTAAGTTTTTTTACATAAAAACTTATGACATCCTCTCTATCAATTTTTCTTTTATCAATATATGCACTCACCATTCATACAATGTCAAGATATTAATATATAATTTTATCATCGTAAATTTTCGTGACACACAAGAAAGAAAAAATAAAAATTATGTGATATTTATGTAAATTTCTTTTTTAATATATTGTTTTAGGGCCCAAGGTAAGCCAAAGTGAGGTAGCTTTATTTTAAATGTTTGAATTATTAAGAGATCAAATGTGTATTGACAAATGCTTTAAAAAATAATATAGTTCGTCTTTTCAATTAACATAATTAATAGAAATATGTTGTTATAAAAGTTTAGAATCAAATCTTACACCTTAAAATTATATTTTGACTCTTGACTAGTTAGTTTTTTGGAATTAAACAAATTTGATCTTCAATGAAGAAATAATAGTATGGGAACACCAAAAGGAGAAGTATAACTTTAGCCATTGGGTCATAACACTCAATGCAGCACATATCATCCCTAAACAAAGTAAACGAGTCAAGCCAAGATTGAGTCATGTCTAATTTGAGCTATGCTCATTTAAAAAAATACAACCTCAAGCTCGAATTGAAAGCAGATGACAAGAAAGCAAATGACAAGCTCAAGCTCCACTTGTTGTACTAACAGTAGGCTTACGAGCTCAAATTAAATTGTCATCGAAGCTCACCAAAGAAGTCATTCAAGTACTTGATGACACAAGCGATGGAGAAGGCATCGATGCAATCAAAACTAGTCAAACAAGCTCGTGAGCCAACGAGTGGAGCCTTGATGAGCTTGAGCTTGCGACACAATAAGCTCAACTCACGAACTCATTAACAAGTCGAGCTTGAACCGGCTCGGCTCGCTTACACCCCTTATATGAATCATGCTAACATATTCATTTATATTAAGTCGAGACTAAATTAATCCTAGCATATGAATTTCTTGAAATCTAAATATTATTATTAGATTTCATTATACAACAATGGTATTATCACTAAAAGAATTAATAGTAACACCAGAAATACAAGAAATCCAAACATACAGATATGCTAAAGTTCATTTTTTATATTTGCGCCCAGAATTAGATTATTTATTATCCATGCTTTCAATGTTTTAAAACTACTCATCATTCTTTCACTACAATTAAACTAATGGAGTTTTACAAAATGAACCTATTACATTTGATTCCCTAAAGTCCCTTATTGGGGCGGTACAACTTGAAAATAACAGACGTACAAATAGTTGTGAGTCAAAAAAGCCACACTCACATGAAGATAACACATTAAAATTTGCATAAACTTGAATAATATTATGAGGATCCATTATATTTTCATTGTAAACCAATGTTTTGATGTTAGCAATGCCTTTTCTTCAAGGCCAAGTCTTTTAAAGATGTATATATCAGCCAATTCATAGGCTACGAATGCATGCAAGATATAGAAAGACATCTATGGCTTCGAGCAAGTACCTCGTGCTTGGTATCACAAACTATGACAATTTGTAGCTTCTGGCTTCACCAACTCTCTGGGTTAATTTGTGAAACACCTCTTCGTCTTCTTGTTCATATATTAATGATATCATTATCATAGGTAACTTGGACATCTTCGTACAACGTCTTTATTAAATATCCTTGCTCAATGATTATCTATCTAGTAACATTTTTTTTTTCACACTAACATTGTTTATGCCACTCTTGTGACTACATTGTTTGTTACATCATCCACCCTTACTTGTCACTCTAGCTCCCTATTCATCAAACTGACTAATTACAAGGTTGTTGTGGAAAGTCTACAATATTCGAGTTTTACATAGCAAACATAGTCTTCACAAATGATAGATTGTCTTAGTCGATGTATCACTCAACTGTTAAATCATTGGACCATAGCACAACGGCTCTTCGTGATTCATTACTCCAACTACATGCATTCTCTAATGTCAATTGGACAGATAACAAATATTACTTCACCTCTCTAAGCACCCACATCATATATTGTATTTTAAGCCTCCACCGAGCGTAATATCCTCCTCTTTTCACCATAATTGCTCGACTTTATTAGGTTTCTCCCCTACTCAACGACATCAAATACTTACATGCACGCCGTACTCTACAAGTCAATTCTCCATTTGACAAAAAGAGAAATGTTAAATTTGTTATAAATATGTAAAAATGTTGTTTCCTTCAAAATCACATAATCAAACCTTAATGAAAATATGAGAACATTTACAATGCCCCGAAAACTCGCACCTATGTTTCCTGCAATATATGTTTGATTCATAATTTATATACTTCTGAATTCTTTAAGCTAAGGAAACAGATAAATTACCAGGCAAAAGTCTTGCCCGGCGGCACCTCCTTGTCGTCCTGCCCCAACCCAATATAGTTGTTGTAGTAATCCCCGTTGTCCTACTTTCCTCCTCTTTTTGCGGCGAGCAAGTCTCGACCTCAGTAACAGTGAGGGAAAAACTTCTAAGCTTTCGCCTTCCCCTTGCACGCCAACTCGACGCCTTCTTGCTCCTGCTCCTTGATAAACCAGTCTTCCCTAGCTTTCCCGAAGCTCTCATTATACCCTCGAAACTCTGAATATCCTCAGATATCTCGTGCCTAGACAATGATGAGAGGCCCGGCAGTATATCCTTTTGAAAATCTCTCCGTTGCCGCCTTTTCCTCACCAGACCCTTTCGAGATCTTGTCGGCGGCAGCACAACAGTGCTTGTGTTATCATAGTTGTAGTTTTCTTGCAGCTTATGGAACAACTCACTTTCCTTGGTTTCTTTCAACTTCAGTGTCATGTATTCAAACATATCCAAGCAATTATCAACATAATGTGGAGATGTACCTCTAGAGATTCCTGTATTCGCTTCAGTCGATGTCGCAAAATCAGCAAACCAATGCAAGTTACTGAACGAAGTTGGGATCGACGGGCGACTAAGGTTATGAGAATGATGGCCGTCGCAGATAAGCAACGACATGGCGACAAGATTGTCTGCTGCCTCTCTAATAAGAACCTCATGGCTGCCATCTGTTAGCTGGAGGTCACCTTCTTTGTCAGCAATAATCAAATTATAATCTAACTCTTTGCTTTCTTCTTCAGCAGCAGTAACGCCCTTCTCTGCTTCAGTATTACATAGTCCATCCAAATCCATATCGAGAGATAATGGTAACTCATCTTTAAGCTGAGAGGAAGACTGTTCAATTTCTGCAGAGTTAGATTGAGCTGGGTTTTTTCTGAGCCCATAGGACTCTATTGACTGCTTCACACTACGAGTATTTGCTGCATAAAAATCAAAACTTGGAAGTAGCTGACCCGAAGTTCTAGTGTGTTTTTCACCATTTAGATTTATGGAATAGAAGTTTGATGGGACGGAAATGCTCGAATCAACCAAGCGAGAAAGATTTGCAAATAGAGGAGGTATTTGAGAAGCAGCGAACTCAGAGCTGTTCAAGTTGGGCAGCTTTGAAGTTCCTTCAGAGATATCAGTACCCTGACTCGGCGTTTCTCCGATCGATTTATAGCTCCTACTTTGCCCGGGAAAAATAAATTTCTCACAAATCTCGGGTTTGTTGTTTACAGATTGAGATATAACTGAGAATTCCTCACTACATAATCCTGTAAGTGAACCATTTGCATTGCGTCTAAGCTCACCTGCAAAGGATAGGAGCTGGTGAGGATCATAAATGGCGCAGAAAAGAGTACAGATTTAACTGATGGAGACTGGTAAGAGAGTTTCACATTACATAAAAAGCAAGATAAAAGAGATGACTAGATTAAGACCGTAAAAAGTAAGCTCATTTCAATGACAAGCTAATTTCAGTGAAAAAAAAAAATCAGATTATAACTTTCTTATGACAATCAAATGTTGACATATTTGATTGTAAGTTGGATGGATCGTGATTGACTCAGCTTGGTCCACTGTTCCCATTTTTTGATCGTTTTAGGCATTTTGAGAGTCGCAAAAACTTACGCGAGATTCATGCCACTCCCAAAATTCATAGCTATTTTGAAATTTTTTTAAAATTTTATGAAGCCACCACTTGTATCCACTATGTTTAACATATTAAAAATGATGACATTGTCACCATCAGCATCAAAGTCTTATCCAAATCATACAATGTTGGCTTTCTAGCTCTTTAATTGCAATTCATTCCTTATAAAAGAAAAATAAAAAAGCACCATAATGAACTAATAAAATGGACTAAAGAATGGTATCAGACATACCAATTTTTTGACATAATCTTTTTAGAATTTACCTTTCAAAGCCCTCTCACTACTTGGCTTTATTTTGACTTTTGAGGTGTTATACATGGCAATCAACGTTTTTTTCACAATTAAATAATGAACTATGTTGCACCGATACAAACATGGGAGACATGAACACATATTAGGCATGGCGTTATACTATTATATTTTAAAATTTTTAGAAAATCCTGTTGTAATTACACAAATTAAATATATATGAAAAAATTTCAGATAATATTTTATTTTAATTACTAATAACATAAAATATATGTTTAAATTTATCAAATATCATAAACTCAAATAAAAAATATATATATTCATATATATATAATAAATTGTTAGCTTGAAATTGAGAAAAATGTTTCTTTCATAAAAAAATTAAAAAGTAAATTATAAAAACCATAAGAAAATAAAGCAAAAAATAAAAAATAAAATAAAGTTATTGCTAATTAGCTATTTAAGTTATTTAATCAATATATTTTAAATAAACTAAAACAGATTACTTTAATTAAGCTCTTTAAGTTATATAATTTTCATTTCAAAATTTATTATTCAAGGCATGTATCTTGGACATTTGCGTCAATTATTATTATTATTATTTTTGTTTCTTTCAAATATAAGCATAGCGACATATCTCGCATATGTTGGGCAAATACATCTATTTGTCGTGACATGCTTCATTATTATGGAGTGTCGGTGCATCATAAGCAACATAAAAAAAACTACTCATACTCTAATGGTATTGCATCACAAATTTACTATCATGACAAATAAGGCCCGAGGATGATTCATCTTACCTCCGAATGACATGCACAAAGTCTAAAATCACATTTATTTAAGAAACTTTTTATGGGTACCATTCAAACATATTTCTTATTCAAAAACTTCAACAAAAAAGTATTTTGAAATAAACTAAAGGAGCATGTATATACATACCATCCAATTCCTATGTATTTACATATCTAACATCTAAATTCTGCTTTTTATATTTATGCCAATCAAATCATTCATGCCACATCAAAAATAGCACCATTTTAACTAGAAACAATGTGAATTCCCCTTTTTCTTGCTTGTTTAAGTGAATGCATGAACATGCTAATGTTCAACTGATAGATGTATAAATACATAGGAATTTAGTGGTATGTATGTAAACCTTCCTAAACTAAAATAATATAAAAAAGGAGTTCAGGAGCCAATTTGACAGTGGCAAATAGGAACATGGCAACCTGATGCACATCTCCAATTGGTCACCCATCTTGTGATGCCAAGATTTAGGAGCGTAAACGAGTCATGTCGAGCTCGAGCCACCCTCGGCTTGAGCTTGAGTTTGACTAATTAATCAAGTTGAGCTCAAGCTCGAGCTTAATTCTACGAGTTTGAGCCAGCTCAGGAGATCGCTTGTGTAGTATTAAAGAGAGAAAATAAAGAAATTTAAACTAGTGTTATACTGAAATAACAAATATAATGAACATTTAGAGGATAATTAATAAGAAATCACTTGATATAAAATATAAAATATAAAATATAAAATAATATTTTTTAAACATTTTTAATAATTTAAAGAAAGATTCTTGATTTTTAATGCACTTTAAATACATTTTTTATTAATTCTTTTTTAAACGAGCTAATTCACGAGCTAACGAGTCGAGTTGGGGCAAGCATGAGCTTGGCTTGTAAGTTCATCGAGCTCATTTCAAGAGCCACTTGTCAAGTCAAGCTCAAGCTGGCTCATGAGTTAGCTTGCCTCACTTACACCCTTAACCAAGGTTGAAGAAATTTTTCAGAAAGAACCACGGCATTTGATTTCACAAAATCACTATGCAATGTTACTTAAATCAAATCAAACAATTATTTTACACTATAATTCAATAAAATCCAAAAATATGAACATTTTCTCGAATCTCAACATTATGCTAATACGAACATTCAAGACTGACATGAAGATTTTGCAAAACTAAAATAACCTTTAAATTTATGTATCATCCTACACACGTCCGTCACACTTTAGACCAATCCACTGATCATGTGAGCCAAACTTCGGATGAGGAATGACAGGTCTATTCCAGGAGGAATAAGAAGAATGAAGGCCGACTCGAGCTCGGGAACTTATTGGATGATAAATTGGTTACTACTGGCAATGACACTCATCTTACCAATTTATTAGCCGGCTCCTTTCCTAGAACTAGAGACAGAGTCAAGACAAAATTGGGTCGTTCTCTAGCTACCTGATACTACATATTTTAGCACTTTTAATTTTTTCTTTAGGTCTCTCATGTAATTTTTTGTATTTTCTCTTTTTTTGGAACCATTTGCATGTAGTGGTTATCGCGTGGGCAGTGTACCATATTTGGACCCTCCCACACAATCTATTTGTATCCTTCTTTCTTTTTAATATATTAGCTTTTGGGCTTTCTCAATATATATCTATATATATGTGTGTGTGTGTGTGAAATTAACAGAAGACCTGATAAATTTCAAAACAGCTGAACCTTAGCTTCTCATACAAATTTTTGAAAATGATTATCTACTTGCTATTCCTAAAGAATTCTATATACCCACATAGTAGTGCAAATCCATGCAAATATAAATTTTAACAAATATGAATCCAAACTATTAAAAATAGCCGTTAACCAGTAAATATCACCAACAATAATTAGAAATTTACCAGATAAATTAGTAGATGATGAACGCCCTTGGAAGCAATCCACCTTATCCCAATTTCCCAAGAAGATATCTGAATGGAGCTGATGCCTCATAATCTCTTCATGCTCCATTGTTGAGCCATTATCTTCAACAAAACTCAGAACTTCGCCTTCCTCATAACCCGAAAGTTTTAAAGGTTCATTGAGATCACACAGCCTCAAACTACCATTTATAGTGCCGTCAGCTTCGCTCCTGAGAGACAGCTTCACATTATTATCACCTTCAGTATTATGCTTTAAAGGTTCGTTCAGTTCTTCATTTATTGTATCGTTGTCCATAGCAATGTACGCTTCAGCAGGAAGGCGAAGATCAAACTTCTGTTTAGACAAGTTTATGGCTTTAGGTACCAAAAGATTACCCTCTATAGAGGAATCTGAAGTTTCAACAGGTATTTGAAAATGTATTGAACCACTTTCTCTCAAAAGTTTTAAGGGTAATTCCATAGCTTTGGCTGTAGTAGCATGGCTGCTAAGCGAAGAGAGGCCAGGCATCCTCTGAAACATTTCAGAACCTTCAGAAAACACGTGGGACTGAAATTTGTTGCATGGTTTCAAATTTTCACCATTTTTAAGTTCATTCATCAATTCCTTTTGTATGTTATAAAGTCGGTGAAGTTCGGAGACCTAAATGATTCCAAAAACAAGAAGACGAAATCAGTAAAATGAATCATCAAGCAAAATGCTCAAAAAATAGGAGGATATATTCCAAGCGCAAGATTTTGAATGTTAATTGTTTACTCCTATTTTAGAAAATTAAAAGAAAATGCTTTACATTCGCTCTATGTACATTGATAAAAATATGTGAGAAATCTTTCAAGCTCTGCAAAGGACTTGAAATAATATACATAACTGATGTTAGAATGAGCCGTTCTCCAGAAAAATTAAAAAGAACAAATAGACAGTAAGTTTGATTTGATAAACCTTAGCACATTAGGATGAAACAAACTGAGGCTTACATCCAACCAAAGAGGTGTGCAGGGGGATTTGATCATGATGAAAAACATAAGAACTCACATCCAACCTGAGAGCTAATCAAATGGGGAGATTCATTCAAACCTGAACATACTCGAACAGAGAACATAAGGATTCACATGCAGCCCAAAAGATGAACAGGGTAAAAATGCTAAACATCTGCTCTATATACATTGATAAAAATACATGAGAAATCTTTCATGCTCTGCAAAGGTTTGACATAGCATGCATAACTGATGCTAGAATGAGTCGTTCTCCGAACAGACAAAGAAGAACTAAGAGATTAACATTGGGCCAATTATTTTCTAGATAGAAGATGACGAAATTGTCACTTAATACAATATCTTCATGGGATATGCATGAGATTCTCACATGATGCCCACAATATCCCTGAATAAGAGACTAAGACGAATAATTGTGTGTCCAACCAAGATAAGAGATGAGATCATCCACACAAAAAATATAAAGATTGGTTTAAACTAGAGCAATGACTCTTATACCATGATAGGAATTACAAAAAAGCAACATCTTTATTTGAAAGAGAGTGATATTAGTGCAAACAGGTCTCTATTAACCCAACAAAAAGAGAGCAATAAGTTTAAAAAAAACAAATATCCTCCATAATCAGAATATATTATAATAATAAATACTATAAATTCCGAATAAATACTAAACATATGGAGTAATATTATCATGAAAATCTAATAATTTTAATAGCTCTATCAGTATAACCAAATCTACAAGCCGAAAAGAGGGAAAAATGACCAAATTTTCTCATATTAAACTATATGCAACATCAAAATTCCAAAAGTAGATACCTGTTTTGTAAAAGTAGCTTCATGTTCAAGCATCGTCTGTTTTAGCATTTCCTTATCACACAATGAATACTCATTTGATTCTCTTAACAATGACCCGTCATAGAGATGACCACTTAATACTTTATCCTGATAGAGCCAGGGCCAGCTATTGCTCGAATGCTCATTTTTATATCCAATCGCATTATGCATAGGAAGATAACTCTTAAATTGAACTGTGGTACCCATTCCTACAAAAAATGAACAAGTAAATGAATAAAATATCTCAAAGAATTAATAAATATATCCCTAGCACACATTAGATGGCACAATAGAATGCACAACTTGCAAAATGTTCTTCATGATGCATTGAATAAGAAAGAGCTGTGCAGACTCACATACTAACATGTTCCTCTGAATTTCGCTTCATAACTTAAAACCTCCACAGAAAGTTAAAGATTCCTTTTTTAGTCCTTTGGAAAAGTAAGCAAAGAGAAAGAAGAGGGGTATGTTATGATCTTAATTCTTGAATCTTGATAAACAGCAATTAGAGAATTCCAACAATTACAGAACTTGAGCCGGGGGAGGAATGGAGAAGAGAAACTCAGAGTGAGAAGCAATAAACAGCAATTCGAGAATTTCTGGAACTCCAGAAACTAGGAAGAGGGGGAGAAGAAGAAACAAAGAATAGCGAGAGAAACTTACCATATTTTCATTCCATTCCCTGAATGTATCTAAATGAGACTATTTATAGAGATACAATAATTATCAACTTCATTGTTACTATTTTCTAACTAATTAACTGTGTGTATTAATCTAATTCAATAACTAACAAATATTGTATCAAATCAGGGTACCTCTTATCTAATGACCACACTATGAGGAAAAAGCTTAAAAAATCTCAAATTGTTAAAGCTTCAAACAGGAAAGCAATTAGAATGATCAAACAGTGGGAAGTCTGTACCCTTTTAGAAGATTTTTTAGATAAAAATATGTGAAGTACACAGATTATCTATTAGCAGATATTAACTAACAAACTATATCTTAAATCTTTATGTTGGAGAGTAATCATATATTAATCAGATAATACTTAGGAAAAAAAACTTAAAACCTGAATGTCAGATCACAAAAACCATATAACAAAACACAAATGAATCCCTCATACTTCAAAACCCTAGCAAAAACGAAGAATATCTTGAGTTTCTAAAACGAATAAAAAAAAAAAAGAGAAGGAACAAAATCCAGAAAATAATTAGAATCAAAACCAAGTCAAAAGTCAACAACAAACCAGAATGAGAAAGAAAGAAACCGCACAAAACCTCATCTATAATTCCACATCGCCTCCCAAGAATCAAAACAGGAACTTTTGAAATCAAATCGATCAGAAACGAAACCCAAATAAAAAATTCAGCAAAAAGAAATTACCTTGACTCAAAATACCCTCTCCGCTATCCAATTTCTGTAAATGCGGCGCCACCGGTTCTGCATCAAGCCATGAAGAACCCAAAAGCACATTTCATCTACAGAAAAACTGTAAACAGAAGCAAGCCGGGAGAAAGTAAAGCCTGAAAAAGGAGGGAACTTTTCTTCACCAACAGGAAGAAAAAGGCGAAAGGGCAGAGAGGAGAAGTGGGTCGCAATGCTATAATTACTCCATGGCAACTGAAAGAAGGATGAAATTTCAGATTTTTATGGATCTGTTGCGCCAACGATACATATAAAGAGGAATCCCAGATTACAAAATCTCCAACAAGAACGAAGGACCTTCTTAGAACAGTGACATCTGATATGTCACCATCTAGCGCATTTATTTTCAGTTTGTTACTCAACCCACAAAACAAGGCGGTAGAATCTTTCTCATTTCACCTACTGATTTTTTTTTTATATAAATAATGATTTGCAAAAATTATATATATATCCCACATAATTTTTAAATATCTACATATCTTACACATAAATTATAATTTTTACATTCCCCCCATTTTAATTAGTCATGACAATATGTATTTCTTTTATTATAACTTAATATGTAAAATAAAAATTTTGAATGTTTTAAATGTAAAAGTTAAATTTTTGTTGTTAGATATATAGGAATTTTGGGATATGTACCTAAAGATAATTTATTAGACTATTTTATTAAATTTTATTGTTAATATGTCATTAATCTTAAATTTATTTTGAGATTAATGTAATATGTAAAAGAAATTAAATAAAATTTATTTTGCATTCATTTTAAATAAAATCAATATATTTTTAACAATTTTTGTAACACATTTTAAATTTAATTTGAATGTGAATTTGTTTTTTTTTTATTATATGGGATGAAAATAAAACCCTTTCAACTTTAATTAGCTTTTCTTTTGAAAAGACTTTTGAACACTTTCTTTTCTCTTTCCCAAAGATTTTTTAAGATTCCACTTATTTTCTTTTGTATTTGCACATTCAAATATAAAATAATAAATAATTTTAAACATTATTGCATGCCACAAAATTTATTCATTTAAATATGATAAGTACTGTTTTGCAATATAAGCAATGTTGTTGGAAGCTTATAAAATTAGCTCAATTACTCCTATCCTCCTTTATAACTTCTTTTTCTTAAAAAAAACAAAAAATTTATCTTACATTTGTGCGTGTGATTCTCGTATTTATTATTGATGCCCAATTTTTATTATTGAAACCACAAAAAACAAACAGTCAACCAGTTTATTCTTAATAGTTTTCTCGTAGCAGCTTCCTAAGGAAGCTAAGATGCAACAGCTTATTGATAAGCTGTAGTTGCCCCAAACAGACCCGTGGTCATAGAGTTTATAGAATACTAAAATAACACCAACTATTTTAAAATTTGAGTTTTAATAGTTATACATCATTACTATTTAACTATTTAAGCCTCATTTTAAAAAGTCTAAGAATTATTTTGACACATTCATAACCTCTGAGACTAAAACTATATCAATGTAAATAGTCTGGACTATTTTGACACTTTATTTTAAAAAAATAAAAATAAAAATAAAAAATCCCTTACCTTTTTTATTTGTAAGAAATTGAGAGAAAATGATATTATATAAATGGAAAATTTGGCATTTACGTTCATACCCCGCAATTCCTGTGTATTTATATTTCTAAAATCTAAAATTTGTTATTTACGTATATAGCCCTGGAATCATTAATTTCATATAAAAAATATCACTATTAACTTTTCATAATAGAAGTACATAAGTTCCTGCATATTGTATGACACCTTAGTGTTATAAATGTAAATATTAAACTTTTAACTGCTAGATATGTAAATAAATAATACTTATGTGGTGTGTATGTAAATTTCCATTAAAATTTTAACTTTTTTTATAATTCCGAAGAGACTTATAAAGTAACTTTCTTTGCATCCATTTTCTATAGAGTGCAATGAGTTTATATTTGTACCCGACGATTAATAAATGGTGTATTATACTAATCTTAAGACAAATTTAACATCAGAAATTTATTAAGATCAAAAGAGTTAAAGGAGGGCCCACTAACTGAAGATTAAGAGACCCACTTATATGACTGGATGCTACCATCTGAGCGAACTACAAAGCTGACTGAGTCACGAAAGATGATCGAATGATCTTAATATGAGCCAATCGGTTTGAAACGATACAGAGACATCCATGCCAACTTGCATGAAGAAGCAAATCTAGCCCATCAGCATCTTCAAGCATATCAGAGGTCGGCAGACAAACAAATTTAGTTGTCCGAACCAGTCCTGCCAACCTGAAGTCAATGCTGGCAATGCAGGCTAAACCTAGTCGATTGAACCACTCATGCTAAGCTAAACTTGTATAAGCTAAGTCGAACCAGCCAGAAAGCAGCCGAGTGATAAGATCATACATGTAAAAGACTTAGAATATCTTGTAAAACTCTTATTAAAGCATGAGCAAATTTATAGCGTTAATATATTATACTCTCTCCTCTATAAA
>NEWO01000138.1:6663-17853 GCA_003013225.1 Phalaenopsis aphrodite
CTCTTAAATAATCTCCATGAGATGTTTTAAAGGCCTAAAAACTACCTTGGATGTCTAGAAACTTCCTAATTTCGAATTTCATGGCTTCTTATTCCAGAAATACTTCAAGGTATGGAGTTTTCAATTGAAGAAGGTTTAACATTTTTGAGACACATAGATTATACTACAAAGTCATCATGAAGAAGAGAGTTATCAAGGAGGGAAGATTTTTCAATCATATATTGAGTAATCTAAGTTCACAGATAGAGAAAATCATTGTGTCGAGGCGTTGGGAAGTTTTGTGCTACACTACCGATGTAGTTGTTGTACTAGTGGTAAATGAATTCTATGCTAACTTACATGTAATTACCCAAGGAGTCATCTTCGTTTGAGGTATAGATGTATCATTTACTCTGGCTCAATTAATGATTTGTATATGATAGAAAATATTTCAATCTGTCATTATACAAATTTTATCCCAACGAGAGATATGATGCAAGATGTATATAATTTTTTGACTAATGAAAATGATAATTGGGAAATTAGAGATGATAAATATGTTAGTTTCTCTGCTTCACTACTTAATCCAATATTAAAACAATGGCATTTCTTCATATCTATAAAATTACTCCTTACCATGAAGATTAGTAGAGCTACAAGAGAAAGTGCCATTTTAAGCTATTGCATTCAAATGGAAAAACCCATTGATGTTGGGTCAATTATTTTCAAATCAATTATGGTATTATTATGAATGGGCCACTATATGGACCGAGGCATCCTTCAATAATTTTTCTACGTTGCAGTCAATCTCAAGTTGCAAATGAAAGTTTGAAGAAAGTTTTATTACCTTGGGAGCCCATGATTCCTATTGATGGCAATTATATTGAGAATGGAAATGAAGCATTAGATGTCATTTTGGATCATTCATCACATGCTTCAACACCATTAATGCCACAAAATGTTGGAAGTTCAATAGCTTTGGAGAAGAAAATGAAGAAGATAGAAAGAGAACTTCAGAGTATTACGAATGCAATAGAAAATCTTAACTACCTTTGTGATCACCTAGATTAGAGGATGAAGGAGAACTTTGATCATACTGGAACAATTAAAGCAGGATTGGTGAAGATGTTAAAGAAAAATAGATGTATCGATGAAAATTTTACTGATCAATTCTCGTACTGATCCTTCTAAAATCTGTATGTCCATTACCAGTCTATGAGAGATATTAGAGGAGGAGAAAGTACTCAAGATGAGGCAGAATAATTGAAGAAGTTGGACTCTTTACTATTTTAAAATACTAATTTATTTAATGTGATTAGATTTATCATGGCCACAAGAATGAGCAAAAGAAAGAGAAAAGTGGATTTTGATGATCAAAAGTCTATCAAATACAAGGCCAACATTTGCTTCAATAGTCTACTTACAACTAAAAAAGTGATTCTGAATCGTGGATTTAAAAGTCGGGTGGAGAATTTGAAAGAATAATCAATGCTCAGTAGTGGGAAAATTTTTGTTACTTTATTGCCGAGGCAAATATTGGTGCAGTAATGGAGTTCTATGTCAATTTTAAGGAGACTTCTAAAGACTATGTGTTTGTTCGTGGCAAAATGGTGGAGTTCACTCCTTACTCAAGGAAAAAATTTATGAATTTTATCAATTAGAAGATGTGTATAGCTGTCGTCACAAATCATTTTCTGCTATAAATGAGGCATTGGATGAAGTTATTTCTTTTCTTACTGATGGAAGAAGAGTCTAGAAGGTGAAGAATGGTGTTAAGGTAAACTTTCCTCTTTCTATGTTAAATGTAGTATCTAAGGCCTTGCACTACTTTATTTCTAAAAGAATGTGTCGGAGCTATTCTGGTTTGGGGTGTTGCCCGTAAGAAGCTGTCGGTCACCGGAATCAAAATCCCGTCACCCGCTTTGGAAAAACATTATAATTTAAATTTATATATATAAGTTTTTGAAAAAATATGAAATCAAACTTACACCATATTTTTTTTATAGTTTAAATGATAGAACGATGTACCTCAAACCCTGTATCTATCCCAAAGAATAAACACAAAACTTGAGGGTGAAGCTCGTTCAAAGAAACTAAGAAATGTATGACGTCCGTTTGGTCTGCGAAACCATTTTATTTGCCGACAATTTCCTCTATTTCATATGAAGAATTAAATAGGGTTTATATTAAGCTGGGTTCAGATAAGCTTCCTATAAGGGCAAGACCCTATAGTTAATTACATCCTGAATGACCGAAGTCATCTAAGAAAACTCTTGATAAAAATCAGGAAATATTATCTTCAAGAAGTTCAAAAGGATAGGACTTTTCCATGATATTGGACAAAGAGGTGTGAAATGAGATTGGTTCAAATTTAGAACATTTTATTTTTGGAATCCAAAGGAGGAAGAACTGGGGGATGCCATGGATCCAGAGGAGAACCTTGGTGACTTCCCGGTCTATTCTATTATTTTGTTTTAGTTTTAAGGAGAAATATTTAGGTGTTTCATCCTGCCAATTTTATTTGTTAGGGCTTACATTCGTGTGAGATGATCACACAAATAGCCTGGAAGATGTGAGTGTTTAGGTCGTGATAAAAGACAACCTCAGAATCCTAAGACGAGTTAGGGCTTATATTGTACGACATGGTTGTACAAAGGCCTAAAGTTGAGGTGAGGATTTTTCTTGCATAAGCAAAAAACTTCGAAATCCTATAGCTTGGTAGTTTAATTCTAAGGAAGGAAGTTGGTTTAACTGATGTAGACGTGTTTTGCTATTGAAGATGGCCATGCTACCCACAATGCTAGCTCTAAGCTCCTTGCCGTAACGAGTTTAAGTTTTTTAGGGTGTTCAGTTATGATGTTAAATCAGGTGGCCCTATGGTTGTAGTTCTTTAAATTTTATGGGGGAATTCAAACTTGATTAGAGTGACACCGATTAGGATCCCACGGTTCCATCGTCCCGACACCACTATTTTCTATTGGAGTCACTTAGTCCAAATAAATTTACTAAACTCAATTTCATGAGTTCTATAATTTCATTTAGACCGTAGGAAGCCTCGTTACCAACCGTAGGTTACCTCCTTCGAGGGAATCCCGATCATCTAATAGAGATGTCTTAATTTAGTTGCAATTATTGTTTTATGATGTTTGTGATTAAATTTTGAGTTGTCTTATATTTTAAATGCTGTGGCGGTGAATTTTATCTTGGTTGATTTTAATTTTTCTTTTGGTTTTGGTTTTGTGGCTAACTTGATAGTTTTAGTTTTCATGTAGGGTGACATTATTGTTTAGCATGCAAGTTTGTGTTAACATCAAAAGTATAGTGTGAAAGTACAAGAAAGACAGCGCTGTAAACTGTAAAAGTGTACCTGGCGAGTCTTCTCGTTCCATCACCTGAAACTCAAAATGCATGTCAAGACATTTTATATGAAGTAGGAATGTAAAGTTTTGGTGACCAACCAAACCCTAGGTCATATCTAGGTGGGTCCTTATTAGTTTGATTATGGATGATTTTTGTTAAGCAAAACATATTAAGTTTGGTATACCTCCATGGTATTGTCGGTGCTATTTTTGGTTGGAGTTGCCCGTAAGAAGTTGTTGGTCGCCGGAATTGAAATCCCGTCGCCTGCTTCTAAAGGACATTTTAATTTACATATATATTTAGGTTTAGAAAATTATGAAATCAAACTGACCCCATATTTTTCATAGTTTAAATGATAGAGCGATGTTCCTCAAATCCTGCATCTATTCCGAAGGATAACCACAAGACTTGAGGATGAGACTCGATCAAATAAACTAATGAATATATGACATCCATTTGGTCTGCGAAACCTTTGCATTTGTCGACAAGTTCCCCTATTTAATATAAAGAATTAAATAAGATTTATATTAAGCTGGGTTCGGACATGCTTCCTATAAGGGCAAGCCCGTATAGTTAATTACATCTTAAATGACCAAAGTAATCTAAGAAGACTCTCGATAAAAATCAAGAAATATTATCTTCAAGGAATTTCAAAGGGTTGGAATTTTCAATGAAATCAGACGTAGAGGTGTGAAAGGGGATTGGTTCAAATTTGGAACATTTTGTCGTAGAGTCCAAAAGAGGAAGAACTAGGGGATGTCATGGATCTAGAGGAGAACCTCAGTGACTTCCCAAGCTATCCTAATATTTGACTTCATTTCTGAGGAGAAATATTTAGGTGTTTCATCCTGCCAATTTTATTAGTTAGGGATTACATTCGTGTGAAACTATCATACAAATAGCCTGAAAGATGTGAGGATTTATGTTGTGCCAAATGACAACCTCGGAAACCTAAGACGAGTTAGGGATTATATTGTACAGCAGGGCTGTATAAAAGCCTAAGGATAAGGTGAGGATTTATGTTGCATAAGAAAGCAACCTCGAAGCCCTATGGCTTTGTTGTTTAAGTCTAAGGAAGGAAGATTGGTTTAGCTGGGAAAAACAGGTCTTGCTGTTCAAGATGGCCGTGCTGGCCGCTGTGCTAGCTCCAAGCTCCTTGCCTTGATGAGTTTGAGTTTTCTAGTGTGTCAAGTTATGATGTTAAATCAGGTGGCCCTATGGTTGAAGTTCTTTAAATTTTATGGGGGCATGTTAAAGTTGATTAGAGCGACACCGGTTAGGATCCTATGGTTCCCTCGTTCCAGCACCACTATTTTCTATTGGATTCACTTAATCCAAATAAATTTACTAAACTCAACTTAAAGAGTTCCATAATTTCATTTAGATAGTGGGAAGCGTTGTTAGCAACCGTAGGTTACCTCTTCTAAGGAATTCCTGATCATCCAATAGAGACATCTTAATTTAGTTATAATAATAGTTTTGTGTGATGTTTGTGATTAAATTTTGAGTTATTTTATATTTTGAATGTTGTGGCGATAACTTTTATCTTGGTTGATTTTAGTTTTGGTTTTGGTTTTTATTTTGTGGCTATCGTGATAGTTTTAGTTTTCATGCAGGGTGGCGTCATTGTTTAGCATGCAAATTTGCAGGTATAAAAGTACAATATGAAAGTACAAGAAAGACATCGCTGAAAACTATAAAAGCGTACCTGGCGAGTCTTCTCGTTCCACCACCTGAAACTTTAAATGCATGTTAAGGAAGTTTATATGAAACAGGGAAGTAAAATCTTGACGACCCCTAGGTCATATCTTGGTGGGTCCATAGGAGTTTAGTTAAGGATGATGTTGCCAAGCAAAACATATTAAGTTGAATAGATCTCCGAGACATCCAGCAGATCTAGAGAAAGAAGCAGGTCCTTGCTACTCTCTCACTGCCTGGTGGAAAATCCCGAGTTCTTTTAAACTTATTATGTTGCTTAATAAGTCATCCTGTAAATACCCTTAATGCTCAGTGAACATTGAAGTCTCAACTATCCCTAAGAATAGGTTAATTATCACTTGCGATTCAATTTAAGAATTATGTGGGTGAGGACCCTCAAAGAGGCAAGTTATTGTTGTTGGAACACTTAGCCAAATTTTAACCCTAATTGGGCTTGTAGTGTTTGAAAGATGTTTTAGTTTTCAATGATATTTACTTTTCTAATCCTCATTTAAATGAAACTTGATTTAACCTAAGTCACTACTAAGCCCTTACAACCTAGGTGAGTGTCTTAATTAGCTTTGAAATGATCAAGCTTTAGGTGATCATGATTCATGATTTGAATTTTATTTAAACATCAAAATAGGGTATTAAATTGATTAATTATTGACTTCAAAAGTCATATCCCTAAGTCCTAGATTCATTTTATTTTAATAAACTTCCAAATTTTAATAATTTAGAAATGTATTAACTTATCCTTTTCAATTAAGAAAGTGAGATTGGTTTCTACCAATTAACCCCTTGTGTTTCAAACGTCAAATAAATTGATTAAGATTAGAGGTTACCCATTTCCCTCCTTAAATTAAGCCAAATGTTAATTAAGGCTGATTTTCCAAAATTACACATTTGCCCCTAAGGCTCTATCACTTCATTATTTGTCAAATTCAATTCAAATGACTTTGAAATTTTTATCCTACCTCATTCATGGGTTAATTAAGACTTCAGAGAAGAAAACGTGATTTTTCAAAATTTAATTTAATTTATATAATTATTTTCATGTAAAAATATGATTTTTCAAAGAAAATTCCTAACTTGACCAAGGTAAATCCCAATCCCTTGAAATTTTGCTGGAGGTAACTTTAGACCAGAGAAGCCTTTCGACCAAATTGCATAATTTTTTTATTTTTATTTAAATTGTTACGATTATTTAAAGATATGGAGTATTTATTAAATGAAAAATATATTAAATGGGGAAAATTAAGTTTTGCATTTTTGAAAAATCTACCTAGGGACAGAGAACCCAGGGAAGCAAATTTTATCCTTTTTTTATTCTTGGATTTATTGGAATTATTTTAGTGGAAATCCATTTTTTAGCCTTTAAAAATTATTTTAAGCTTCAAAATATCATATCTTTATTTAGAGAATAAAAAAAAATATCCCAATTGTTTCTAAGTGATTAGAAAATAATTTATATGAATTTTATTATTTTTGTGATTTTTATGAATTTTTAATTTTTTTAAATATTTAAAAATAGGCTAAAAATGAAGTTTTTTTTTAAATACCATTTTATTTTTATAAAATACCCTTGAATACAGAGAACTCAAAAAATAAGTTTTTTTTTATAAATTTTTGAGTTATATTTTGACTTTTAAAAAATTATTTAAACGCCAAAAAAGATATTTAACTTGGAAAATCAACTTAGACCATCAAATGTACTCAAAATGCTTTGAAATTTTTATGGGGAGTTCTCTAGATCTTATAAAATAGTGGAGACAAAAAATCAAGTCATTTTGTTGTTTATATTTTCCAAAATTAATTATCTTAGTGATTTAGTTTTTGTAAAAATTATGTGCATTTTAAATGGCTCGACTGATGAAAAACTTTCACAAAGGTTCTCTGGTTATAGTAAACCTTCCAAAATTTTTTTGGATTTTTCTAAGCAAAATGCTAATTATTATGATTAAATTAAGCAAATAATGTGCATAAACTTGAAAAATATGGATCGATGTTTAGTGGTCTCTTTTAAATTTGGAAAAAATAGGGAATGTTTCCCTTGATAGAGGCTACAACATGCCAAAAATTTAAGCTATTGTGATAATTCTACATGCATGGAGAGTTAAAATACTCCTAACACTCATTAATTTTTTAAAGATATAATATTTATCAAATAGAAATAAATTTTAATCCACATTGTTCTCCTCTGTTCATGGAGCAAGTGGATATTTTTATTTTATTTTTGTCATTTTTCTACACAAAGTTATGTATTTTTGAAGTTTTGGGGATTAAATAAATAAGAAAAATCCCCTATTTTTCTACTTATCCATGTCAACCTTGTACGGTTCGACTATGCCTTGTGTCGCTGCCTGATTGGAGCCACCAGCCAGCTCATTCCCGTCCCTATCGGATCGCGCTCCGTCCGATGTGATCAGGGCCACCCGATCGATACACACTCGATCTGACGGTCACGGGTCATCGTCCCAAATGAAATGGACCAAAAAACCATCCATTTTAAAATGCTAATGTATCACTCGATTCTCAATGAAATTGAGTGATTTTTTTTAAAATGCTCGTATTGACTCGTAGAACACATCCATACGATTGATTGACTTTATATTCATGAATAATTCAAAGAAGCTCGGTTTAGGGTTAACTTTGAATACCTTAAGCCAAGAGGGGTAGCCTCGATTGGATGCTTGTGGAAGTTTTGTGTGGGTCCTAGAAGCCTAGGGATGGAGCCTCTGGTCGTGGTAAAATTCCTAGACCCAAATTTGACAAAGGCCAATTTGGTGGTTTG
The DNA here is from genome assembly GCA_003013225.1 of Phalaenopsis aphrodite. NCBI lineage: Eukaryota > Viridiplantae > Streptophyta > Magnoliopsida > Asparagales > Orchidaceae > Phalaenopsis > Phalaenopsis aphrodite. The sequence goes on from NEWO01000138.1 coordinate 14,495, forward strand.
CTCGAAGTTTACCTTAAGGTGGTCAGATGATGGGGCTTTTATGGGGGATCTTCTTCTCTTGATGCTGGGATGGTGTGGGTGCAATTAATTTGAATTTGGTGGATGTTTGGAGGATGTCCTATTTCAACCATGAAATTGAGCTCCAAAATTGAACTCGTTAATGGCTTTGAGTGGCTAGGGAAGGTTTGATTAAGCTCAAGAGGTCTCCAGGAAGCCCTCGAAGAAGTTTTATAGAGTCTCCCCAAGGAATTTCAAGCTCTTTCTTTTTGGCCATGTAGGGGGAATTTAAATAAAATGGCATAGGCTCGCTGCCAGGGCCAATTGAAGGGTGCATTTGGTTGCTTATGTAGAGGGCAGAGAAGGTCCAATGAGCAGTTGGGCTGATTTGGCCTTTGGGTTTGAATTTGGTAAAAATCCCTTGTCTTGGCCATGGTTTTGGCCATTTTCCAGCCACCAAGGTGGCTGACCAACCAGGCATTGGTCACCTCTTGGCTCAGGGAAGTCAGGGGTGGCTAATGATGATTATCTCCCAAGGGTAAGTGATGATGTTGGAGATATTTCAAGTTAGGTCCAAAAATGGGTAAAATCCATTAATTTGGGGATCCATCGGTCCATAGCTTGTCATGGTGATTTTAGGAGGGTTTAGTCTGGTCTTTAGGAAGGTTTTGGTGGCTGTGAAATCATTACTTTGGTGGCATAGACATGGTTAAGTCAATTTTTGGTGAAAGGGTCCAAGTGAGTGCAAATGACCAAAACTTAGGTTTGGGCTAGGATAGCCATGTCAATTGGTCCAATTGATTGATCAAAATTGTGTAGATGATTGTTATGAAGATTTTTGGTGAAGGGTTGAAGTGATTTTGAGTTCAATTGGTAGGTCAATTTCAAGGATTTTTGAAATTTGGTCAATTTGGGGTCTAGGTTGAGCTAGCCTTGGGCTAAGTCCAAATTGAATGGTCAAACTAATCAAGGGAGATGTTTTAAAGGTTTTTCATGAAGGGATAGAGTGGAAATTTTGGGGCTAAGGCCATCAATTTGGTGAGATTTTGAGACATGGCCAATTTGGGGCAAATTTGGGGCTTTTGGACTTAGGTTAAAATCAAATGAAATTGAGGTCTCACCAAGGCCAATTGTAGGTCAATTTTTATGTATGGAGATGTTATAAAGATTTTTCAACACAAATTGTGGCCAATTGAGTGAGCTATGGGTTTAATTTGGTGAAACCAAGTCATTGAACCAAAATTGGGGCTTTGATCTAAATCAAAATTGGGTTCAAATCATGGACCAATTGAGCTAGTATTTAGTCTAGATTGGTCATATCAAGAGTGAATTTGAGTTTAGAATTGAAATTGGGGTAAATTAAGACCAATTGGTTTGACATTTGGACTGATTTGGGGAAAATATGGGTCTTTAAAGGGCAATTTGGGGGTTTTGATCAAAGATAGTCAAATTGGCCAAATTGGGTCATGTGATAGTAGAGAAGAATGAGACTAGGAATATCTGAGAGGTTTTTGGAATTTTTGGGATTATTTGGAATTTTTGGAATTTTGGGCAAAAGAGGGGTATTTTGGCAATTTGGCCAATTTGGGGATTTTGGGTAGTTTGGGTGTTTTCAAGGTGTTTTAAATGATTTTTGAATTTAGTTGGGTATTTTGGCTAGATTTGGAGATTTTGGCCAAATTTATGGTCCCAATGGTATTTAGGTTATTTGGGGGAATTTAGGGGCAAAAGGGTAGGTTGGGTATCTTGGTAGAGTTTGAGTGCCAACCACCATCAATAAGCCATGGACCAATGGAAACCCCATTTTGGGTCCTTTATGTAGTGGTCTTTGCTAAACCTTAGCCCAAGGCTAATGGGTTTAGGGAAGCACCTACAGGAGTCTCCCAAAAGTATCAAGGGACCAAAGCCTAGATGTTCTGGTTTAGGGTAGTGAGTGATTATGAGTGCAAGCAGGTACCTTAGCCCTAGACCAACACCCAGGGACAATCGTAAGGTTCAAGAGTCCTAAGGGTGACTAATCTTGAGTTTCCCCCATAGTGATCCCACCTACTATGTGCTAGAGGTTAGGACCAATATGTTGAACTTCAAGTTGAGTGGAGAAGAGTATAAAATTTCTAATGGTGAGGGTTCCTTCTCTAGCTTTATAAGAATAGTCAATAGGAAGGTCCTATGACTAGACCTTAGGCAACTAAAGAGGAAAAACTAAACCTCAACCAAAAGTGAGGTCAATAGGTATCCAACAGGTCTGGAAAAAGAAGCACGTCCATGCTTCCCTCTCAGTGCCTGGTGAAAAGCCTCGAGCTCATTTTAACTTATTATGTTGCTTAATAAATCCATACTAAAAATACTTTTAATGTTTAGTGAACATTGATGTTTCAATTACCCCTAAGAGTAGGGTAATTATCATTTGTGATTTAATTTGTAAATTATGTGGGTGAAAACACTTGAAGACGCAAGTTAGCGCTATCAAAGAGATTTAGCCAATTTTTTTAATTTGGGCTAGTAGTGTTCCAAAGGTGTTTAATTTTAGCTATGTTCACTTTTCTAATCCTCATTTAATCATATTTGATTTAACCTAGGTCACTACTAAGCCCTTAAGGTTTGGTGGATGTCTTAGTTATTTTTGAAAGAGATTAAAATTTTAAGTGATGATGATTCATTTTTTAAAACTTTTGAAAATCATTCGAACCTCAAATAGAGGTATTAAATTAGTGAGTTATTAACACCTAAAACTATACCCCTAAGTCTAGGATCATTTGGTTGACTAGACTTCCAAATTTTAATATTTTTAAGGAAGTTACAAATTTATCCTTTAATTAAAAAAAGTGAGATTGGTTTCTACCAATTAATCCCCTTATATTTCAATCATCCAAATAAGTTAGTTAAAATCGGAGGTTACCCTTTTCCCTCTTTGAATTAAGCCTAAATGTTTAATTAAGGCTAAATTTCTAAAATTACATTTTTGCCCCTAAGGCTCTAACACTTCATAATTTATCAAATTTAATTCAGATGACTTTGGAATTTTCATCTTACCTTACTCATGGGTCAATTAAAACATCAGAGGAGAAAATGTGATTTTTCAAAATTCAATTTAATTTACATATTTATTTTAATGCAAAAATAGGATTTTTCAAAGAAAATTCCATAACTTGACCAAGACAAAGTCTAATCCCTTGAAATTTTTACTGGAGGTAGATCAAAGAACAATTTGGACCAAATTTCATGATTTATTGAGTTTTTTATGAATTATTATAATTATTTTAAGTTCTGGAGTATTTATTAATTATAAAATATTTTAAGTGTGGAAAATTAAGTTTTATATTTTTGAAAAGTCTCCCTAAGTTCAGAGAACCTAGAGAAGA
>NEWO01000138.1:55874-66597 GCA_003013225.1 Phalaenopsis aphrodite
GATCCAAAATTTTGAGATTTTTTGGAAGATTTTGAGAAAATCCTTTGGTGAAGAACTCTTACTTAGTAGATTTAAGTTTAAAACATTCCACATTGTGACTTTTGGAATTCTTTGGAATTTATTTGGATTTTATCAAATTTTTCTTGAACATCTGCTCCAATCCCGGCAATGGCGCCAAAAACTTAACCAACGGAAATATAGTTGTGTAAAATTTATAAAGTTGACTCCGCTTTATAACGGTGCCAAAAACTTGATGTGGTATTTTATGAATAATAACTTTAAGCACTTAATGTTGGTATTTTACGCAAGTATACTGTCGGCACTATTTTGGGTGTGGAGTTGTCCGTTAGAAGCTGTCGGTCACCAGAATTGAAATCTTGTCTCTCGCTTCGGAAGGACATTTTAATTTACATATATATATAAGTTTTAGAAAATTATGAAATCAAACTGACACCATCCTTTTCACAGTTTAAATGAAAGAGTACTATATCTTAAACCCTGTATCTATCCCGAAAGATAAACATAAAACTTGAGGATGAGGCTCGATTAAAAAAACTAAGAATTATATGACATTTGTTTGGTCTACAAACCGTTTTATTTTCCGACAATTTCTCCTATTTAATATGAAGAATTAAATAAAATTTATATTAAGTTGGGTTCGAACAAGCTTCCTATAAAGGCAAGTCCTTATAGTTAATTACATCTTAAATGACCAAAGTCACCTTAGAAAACTCTCGAAAAAAATCAGGAAATATTATCTTCATGGAGGTCAAATGGATAGAAATTTTCTACGTGATCAAACAAAGAGGTGTGAAAGGGGAATTGTTCAAATTTGGAACATTTTGTTGTAGAGTTGAAAGGAGGAAGAACTAGGGGTTGTCACAGAGTCGGGGGAGAACCTCGGTGACTTCCCAATCTATCCTAATGTTTGTCTTTAATTTAGAGAAGAAATATGTAGGTGTTTCATCCTGCCAATTTTATTTAATTATAGCTTACATTTGTGTGAAACGATCACACAAATAACATAGAAGATTTAAGGATTTAGGACGTGGCGACATCCATTAGATGTGAATTGTCTTTGGTGTTCAATCTTAGCAGTGAGGGCATCCCCTCTTTTTCCTATCGACTGACGACATCTATTAGATGCTCATCATAATCCATGTTGATTTGACTAAATTCCATGTCAAAGTCTATAGTGCCACCCTGCGGCGCCATCTCCTCGTTGAGTGTGAGGTTCCAACCATCTTTAAAAGCAAAGATCGGCCTCTGACCTTACATTTCTCTGCAAACAACAGGAAAAATGTATGTGAGCTGATACTTAGTGTGAATAAGAACAAAACAAAGTATTTATTAAAGGAAATTTTAGTTTATTTTGGTGAAGAAGTCATTTATTTGTGTATGCATTTTGTTTAATTTAGTAAGATGTTAAGTTTAAAAAGAGAAAATTGAAATGTATAATTTTATAAAATTTTTATTATGTTGAGGTTAATCTTATTACAAGAATTTTGGACTCGGTCACAGACATTCGGCCAAATAGATAACCTCAGAATAATCAAAATTCAAATCAAGTGATAGCAAGCAATGTCAGGTTGTGTAGTATGTCTTCAGGTATCGTCCGTTGATTGATAGCATGGGTCTTTCACCCCGAAAATCTACTAACTGGTAGGCTCCTCTTGTGTTGACCTTTTCAATGACAAATGGTCCTTCCCAGGTTGGCCCAAATTTTCCATCTATCTTGTGGTGTGCAAGAATAGGCCTTTTGAGCACGAAGACGAGGTCACCAATTTTGAATTTCCTTGGGCGGATCAATTTTTCATGAGCTTGTACCATCGTTGCCTAGTAAAGTTCCAAATTTTGTTTTGCTTCAAATCATTTTCCTCCAAGACTCTCTAGCTCTTTAAGTCTGAGTTTTGCACTTTCTTCTATTGTGAGTTGGTTGACAACAACTACTCTGAGTGATGGCGTCTGAATTTCTTACGATAGCACGACCTGTGACCCGTACACGAGCATGTAAGGTGTACAATGAGTGGGAGTCCTGAACATCGTCTGGTAGGCCCACAAGGCTTCTAACAGTTTGTTGTGTCAATCCCTTTTTTTTGTCCAGTGTTTTCTTTAAAATCTGTACCAATGTCTTGTTGAAGGCTTCAGTCAGGCCATTTGATCTGGGATAGTAAATTGTAGAGTATCTCCAATCTATCACGTGCCTTTTGACGAAATTGTTGATTTTGGTGCTTTTAAAAGCTGTCTCATTATCGAAAATTATTCTTCGTGGTACTCCAAAATAGTAGAAAATTTAGTTTTTCAAGAATTGAATGACGTGTTGTGCCTTAACCTCTTGTAACAGTACTGCCTCTGCCCATTTGAAGAAATAGTCTATAGCGACAAGTATAAATCTGTGTCCTTTAGAAGATGGAGGGTCTATCGGGCCTATTATGTCCGTTCCCCAACACTCGAATGGCCACGAGGCAACAGTTGGGTGTAGCACATTCAGCCCTTGGCACTGGTGACATCTTCTAGCTGTACCCATGCAATCATACGTCATTGCTGGCCAATAACATTTGAGTCTTTTGATCTTCATTTTCATCTTCGGCCCTGACTGGTAAGCGCCACACAATCCGACACGTACTTCTACGATAATATTTTGGGCTTCGACTTTGCTTAAACATCGTAGCCACATCTGGTCGAACGATCTCCTGTAGAAGACATCACTTACTAGAGCGTATGACATAGCCCTCTTTATGATATAGTGTGTCGCTGACTTGTCCTCCGGCAGGTTTCTAGTATGCAAATATTCTATTAATGGCTTGCACCAATCTTCACTGATATAAGCAACTGCAATCATCATTTCTTTTTCTTTTTCAACTTTTATAGAGTTTCAAGGTCGAATCGACACAAAACTTGTCTTCCTTGTACTCTGATTTTAAATGAATACTCTGAGGGATATGCCAATTCTTTAGTAAGTTTTGCCAGAGCGTTTGCATGAGCATTGTCTCACTGAGGAATCCAATAGAAAGTCACATTGGGGATTTTCTCCAGCAGCTTCATCGTGTATTAAGGTATTCTGCTAGGCGTGGGTTCAAAATTTTGTATTCTCAGACGTCTTGCTGGATGACAAGCTTGGAGTCACCATAGATGGAAATGTTTGTTATATCAATTGAGATTACCAATTCCAATCTAGTGATTAAAGCTTCATATTTTGCTTCATTGTTGGTGAACGGTTCTGTAAGGTGGTATGAGAGCCTCAACATACCCTTATCTGACATGATAAAGTTCAAACTAATCCTTGCTTTGCCTGGTATGACTGTGTCTGTTCCTTTATCTTTTCTGGCTGATGAAGTGCCGTCAAAGAACATTTCCCAGCGTTGCACGCTGGAGAATTCTATTTGTAGTATTTGCTCGTCTGGTAAATCGTATTTGAGAGGGAACCCAGCTGGCAATGAATGTGCAGCGAGAAAGTTTACTAGAATCTATTCCTTGATAGCATAGAGTGGAACAAAAGGTATATCAAATTGCAATAAGATCATTGATCATCTTGTTAGACGTCCGGAGAGTGTTGGTCGGGTCATCAAATATTGTAACGGATTAACTTTCGAGATTAGGGTAATCTTATGAGAAAACATATAATGTCTATGTTTTTGGGCTGTGAAAATTAACTTTAGATAATGCTTCTCGATTGGTGGATACCTTACTTCCGTCAGGATTAGACGACGACTCAAATAGTAGAGTGCATTTTCCTTACCCTCCTCATTAACTTGGGCTAAGAGGGCTCTAAGAGAGTCGTCTAAGGTCTTGATATAAAGTATCAAAGGTTTCCCTGGGATAGGGGTTGCCAAAATAGGAGGTGTCATTAATTATTTCTTAACGTCCTCAAATGCCCTCTGACATTTCTCTTCCCAAATGAATTTGTCGTTCTTTTTAATTAATACTGAGAAGGGCTGGCACCTACCTGAGAGATTAGAAATAAAGCGTCTCAATTATACCAACTTTCCTTGGAAGGAATGTAGTTGTTTCAAAGTTTTAGGAGGAGGCTTTACCAAGATATCTTTAATCTTATCTGGTTCATTCTTGATTCCCTAATTACAGACAAGAAATTATAGAAATTTCCTAGAGGTAATGTCAAAAGAACACTTTAACTGATTCATTTTAAGGTCGTATCATCATAATCATTCAAAAATAATCGTAAAATCGTACAAATGGTCTATCTTTCATTTACTATTGATGACCAAATCATCCACTTAGCATTACACTTGCTTATGAATTCGTCGAAAATCTTTGTCATTGCACGTTGATATGTTGCTCCAGCATTCTTTAGGCTGAACGACATCACTGTGTAGCAAAAAATTCAAATTGGTGTTCTGAAGGCTGTACATGTTGCATCTTTAGGAGCCATCTTGATTTGATTGTATCTCGACGATCCATCCATGAAAGAGAAGATTTCATGTGTTGAAGCGATATCTACCATCATTTCTGGTATTGGTAGTGGAAACTTGTCTTTTGTACATGCCTTGTTCAAATCTTTGAAGTTGACGCAAACATGGGTTTGTCCATTTTTCTTTTTGGCAGGTACAATGTTAGCTAACCATGTGGGGTATTTCTCTTCTTGCACAAAGTTAGCGTCCATTAATTTCTTCACCTCGGCAATTACTTGTTGCTATATTTCAAGGCGCATTCTTCTTGGAGCTTATTTTACTAGAGTTATATTCTTATCCACCTCGAGTTTATGAACTCCAACCTCTGCTGACAGTCCTGACATTTTATCATAGCTCCATGCAAAATATTCTTTAAATTCTATTAACAATTTGATTAATTGTAAAGATTCTTCATTGTTGAGTAAAGAACTTATAAATATAGGTCGGGGTTGTTCTTCAGTTCCAAGGTTGATCTCCTTTAACTCATCAATTGTTGTTTTCATTTCCTTCTCAAACTCTGGCGGAGCATTTTCTATTAGCTGATCCGTAGAGTCATCCTCTATATCGAAGCAATCTTATTCTGATTCACTAGTAACAATTATACAAAATTTTGACTCATCTACTGGTCCGACTGTACCAAATTCGAAACCCTCTTTCGAGTTAGGAGTTCGACTTTTAACATTCCATAATTTTTCAAAAAGCTGTATTTTATCTTTTGTATTTGTTTTGGCAAATGCCCTGTTGAATTAACTTTTGTAGGCAAAAAGTAACCAAAAGGAAATTCCATTAACTCATTAGGATCATCATCCAAGTTTACATGATTTTCAAGATTAGTAAAGGTAGAAGCACAGTAAAATTTGATCAGCTTTAAACCAACACTGTGGACTTCCTTAACCCCTAAACTCTCAACCTTTTGAAGGAGAATCAAAGTAAGGGTCATAGCATTCACATAGTGGTTTATCCGATCATACATTGTCTCATATTCACTTTTCTCTGTATCTTCTAAAGATACCTCATATTGAGGTTTCTTCCACTTTGTCATCATTATTTCATCTTCAAAAATATCTTCATCACCAATGTTGATAGTTGGCCTAATCCATTCAAAGATTAAGTTGATTCTTCCACGTCCACGTCCCCGGCCTTGACCTCAGGTGCGCGAACTAAAAGAACCTCCACTAACTTATTGTAAATGAGTGGTGGAAGATCATTGAAGCAAAGTTGAATCGCTTCCTCTTTGTGATTTTTCTAAATCTTCACTTTTATTTGTTGCAATTTTAGGAGAGAAGATAGTTTTCTTTGGAGGCGTGTAGTAGACAGCATCTTCATGAATGCCGACTTCATGAACTGAAAATGGTTGTAGATCTCCTTTGATGCAATGTTCTTGTCCTTCTTTGTAGTACTTGATGCCCTGGTGTAGAGATGATGGAACTATGTTGTGTTCATGGATCCATGTTCGACCAAGTATGGCGTTGAAAAAGGTCTCGGCATTGATGATATGAAACTTTACAGTTGTTGCTAGTTCTCTAACTCTCTTAAACAGTGTAAGAGATCTAAGGGCTCTCTCTCCCTTTTGGTTGAATCCTCTTAGCATCATTTCATCGGCCATAAGCTCCTGAGCTTAATGTTTAAATAGTCCAATGTCTGTAGACTCAACCAGGTTGAGGGATGCTCAAGGATCTACTAAGACTATGGACAACACAAATTTGAAGATGTTAACAGAGATGTAGAGTGGACGATTATGGTTGGTGGTACCTAGCAGAAATTCTTCATCTGTGAAGGTTACCCCAAGCTATTCCTTCAACGAACAAACTTCATCTGAGGATGTGCTGGACAACTGAGCTAAGCAAACCTCAGGGTCAAGCAAAGCTGTAACCAGAGACTCTCTCATTTACTTTGACAAGATCAGAGGGTCATAGATGCTTAATTGGGTCTGCAACTTCCTAAGATGAGCTAGCATATTTTAATCCACTTTGTATGATCCTCCAATTTTCTCTTGGTTGTGTGGTTCATCCACTGGTGGAGGTGGAGGTAGCTCTTATCGAGTTACTATTTGTTTTTTTTGTCTGTCGGAGCTATTCTCGGGGGTAATACTTTCTCGCTCCTTAAGTTCATTTTTATAATTTCTTTTTCTTAAGGTACCTTTGTTGAAACTTCTGATGTTTCTTCTTTGTCGGAAGGATCTAAGTTTATGGCAAACGGTGCACCCTGGCGCTCGAGGATTGGTTCCTCACTCCCGGTGCTGTCATAGCTGGTATCGTTGATGTCTTCTTCAGTCTTGTTAGCGAATTCATCATATTTAAGTATGATTTGAGGATCATTTTGAGAATCAAGATCAAAGCTAGATTGGTTAAAATTAGTTACGTTATCACCAGAAACAATTAAAACATAGCCAAAATCACAATCAATATATTTATAAGACCCTAAAGAGACAAAAAGATAATCATACAAAGTCAGAGGTTCGAAGATTTTCTTCCTCAAATATGAGACAACAAATCTACTAGAGGCAGCCCCTATCTTATCCCCAGTGCTATCAATCTTTGTAGTAGTATTCTTCTTTTTCTTTGTCTTTGATGATGATGGGCCTTCTGGTAAAATCTTCATCTCGGACTTGACAGGCTGAAGACTCTGAATGGAGGCTTGTTTTGATGTGTTCTTGATTTGATTCAATATTTCCTTGGATGATTTGTTCCCAACTTCATTCCTTTCATCTTTTCCGATATATGCAAAAGATTGTTTTGATGAATCCTGTATTTGGTTTAGAACCATCTTGACCTCATCCCAAGTCATACTCCATCCCTCTTCTCCATTATATGGATGAATCAGAGAGATTGGTTCTGCCGAAATCACATTTATAGAACCTTTTTTAGGTTCTTTCAAATATTCCTTTGGGATTTTTATATTCCCTTCTTTAAGATTATTCTCAAGCCAGTCCTTAAAGTTGAAACATTCTTTTATAGTGTGCACAAGCAACCTGTGGTATGGGCAATAATTTTGTTGATCTTTCTTATTGAGCTCTTCGGGTTTCTTCGGATATGGTAGTCTGAACTCAGGCTTCTTCATCAGACTTCTAAACATTTTGGATACAGCTTCATCTTTGAAATAATACACCATTTTCTTTCATTATCCAAGAGATATTCTCTTATTCTCTAATCGAGATGATCCTCCTTGAGGCGGTCACTGGCTAGACTGGCTATTCTGTTTCTGAGCCTGTTGTGATGAAGATTAACGTGGATTTTCTGCATATATCTTCATTTGTTGTTTTCCTTTGTAGACAACTGCTACTATCCTTGACTTCTTTTCAAACACTTTGCTTACCTTGGACTTCTTGTGTGAATCCATATGTTTGATTTCTTCTTGAAGACTGTTGGCTTTACTGAGTAGCTTCTTGAAGGATTTGATGGTGAGTCCCTTGAGCATTAAAGTCATTGGCCCATGGATAGTTTTGAGTAAAATATTAACTGCATGATGTTCATGTAGCTGAGGTTCACACTTTATTCTAACGTTTCTCTACCTCAAAATATAGTCCACCAAAGTCTCATGGGGCTTTTACTTTTCCATCATGAGCTCTCCTATAAACACATGATGTTGCACTTCGACAAATCTTTTCACAAGTAATTGTTCCTGCTTAGCAAATGTTTTTACTGATTTTTTGGGAAAATTGGCATACCAATCTAAAGCAATCCCTGACAAGCTGCTAACAAAATGTTGTAAGAGTAAAGCTGCACTATTTCTTGTGTTGCCACAACTGGCTCGGAAGTGTGCTATATGTTGTCTGGGATTTCCAGTTCCATCAAATATCTTGAAGTTTGGGGACACAAAAACTTAGGGAAATGTACGACATCAAATTCCTCCAGATAGGGTCTACCCTTTAAAATCAATGCACCACCCTTAGATTGGGTTAAGGCCTCTCGAACCTGCTCGACCATTTGCTTAAATTCCTTCTCCGGCATGGCGCTTGATGGAGAATCCTTCTTTGGTTGCTCATCCCTATTTGCTGAGGCAACTTCTCTTCTTTCATCTGTAAGATGTATAATTTTTGGTTGGTTGACCTCTAGAGAGGCTAACTGTGGGGGTTGAGATTGTCCTTGAACTGTGGCCCTGGCGGTTGTGGCCGCGACCATTTCTTCTATCCTTTTCTCCAGTTAGTTGTCTTGCTCATCCCTTAAAAGGATAACCTTACACAGTTCATCTATGGCATTCTCTTCAATGAGAGGTTGAGCGTCACATGCAGATGTAGCGGCTCTGGTTTCAATGACATAGACATCCATGAATTCTTCCTTGAGGTAATCATTGTAGTCAAAATGTTCATCATCATTATCGATGAAAACTCTATGTTCCAGAGCCAACCCGGAAATCTCAACTCTGAGCTTTTCAACTTTTTCTTCAATCATTGATTCTTGATTTGCTTTAAGATCTGGAGGATCCTATTGGACCTCCTCCTCTTGTTCTTCTATCTCACTGGTAATTGCTGCGACAATGTTAGATACATCGGACCCTGGCTTCATTCCATGTTCTTGCCCTGTGGGCTCACTGAACTGTATCGGTACAACGACCTTGGGTATCCACACCTTCTTTTTTGACGGTGATGTCTTGAGATGAAGTGTCTCAGTAGAAACATCAGTATGTCGAAGAGAAGTATGCTCCCCATGGTGTAGACCAACTACAGTACTGGGCAATTTCCTCATCTTTTCCTTTGAAACTTTAGGAATGTCTTTGAAGTCGGTGATTGGTAGGATTCTCATACCCAGTCTTGACTTAACCGGTCGATGACCTGTGATCGTGGTAGCGGTAGAATCGGTGGTAACTATAAAGGTATCAACTTTCCTTCTTAGGCAATTTTTTAGTTGAGTTTTGAGATCATTTGGCGGATCTGACATCTTTTGAAATCTCTTTTTTCATACGAGGGTATATTGCATGCCCGACTCATTTAAGTAATTCATTAACTGAGCAACCTTCTCTGGCAGCTAGCCTCTGAATAACTGAATTGACTCGGGTGATAGGAGTAGGCTTCTTCCTCTCCTTACCTTGTCCATGGAGCAATGGTAATGCAGCGGTGATTTTTTGGATACTCTCGTATCGATCGACATCCATTAAATGATGGAATCTAATTCCCCACAGAAGAGGAAAGGTTTTCAGTAATTCCGACTCATCCGGTTGGGGATCTTCCTTAACGGGTATCTCCTCAAGAGCCTGGGCTTTAGTGGCCCTCCGAACTCTCCTCTTGCGGTTTCTCCTTTGAGTTCGGGTTAGTGGTGCAGTCTTTGAAGTTGATCCAGTTTCGAATGTTGATGGTGGGACAGCTAATCCTTCAGCAGATCTTTAATAATCATTACTTCTTTCCCCTTAGCTGCAGCGGGAACAGTAGGCTTGGTATTTTCCATAGTGGCAATAGTAGTCTTGGCCTTCTTATAAGAAGGGAAGTTTTGAAGATAGTTCAGGTTGAACTCAGTAGATGGCTCCTGAACTTCTGGAGCGATGACTTTCATGACGACAAAAGACGCCATCCTAAGGATAACCTCGAGGTTTTCAAATCTGGCTCCGAACTTAATGGTAGGAGCAACATTGCAGGCTTCATGGCTTGTTAGCAAGTTGAAAGAAAAAATCAGCATTGGGTAGACCATCACAGCAACTTTAAAACAGAAAGCTCTATGGTTAGTTATATTGCCAAAACCTTGTAATCTTAGTGCAAGCACTAAAAATTAATAAAGGTCAATTTGTAGACCGTGTAAGGCTTAGTTTGTGGGGATTTTAAAATTTTTAGTAAAAAGATAATTTGAAAGTAGAAAAATTTAATTAACTTTGAAGCACCCGCGACACAACACAATTTGATTTAATTTGCAAAATAGCAAATCAAGCTTGGAAGGGAGATGTGAAGTGTTTAGGACCAAGTGCAGGGCCCATTTAGCAACACACAATGCCCAGGTGGAACTAGTCCACCAACACACCTAACATGAAAATTGAAAGTCCTAAATGGCCTCCTGAACCCCTCTGTCCAAAGGTGATTGAACAGACAATCCTGAAGTCCAAAGAGTTGGCCGTACTTTCCTAGACAGAAATGGGTAAAGTATGTCAACAAAAGAAGAGTAATTTGGTCCAAGAGGGACATGGACACATTAATAATGTGTTAAAATAATATTTCTTTATTTAAATGGAGAGAAAAGCTCATCCCTAGCGGAGTCGCCAAAAGCTCTCAGCATTATTTTAGGTGTAGAGTTGCCCGTTAGAAGCTGTCGATCATCGGAATTGAAATCTTGTTGCCCGCTTCGGAAGGAAATTTTAATTTACATACATACATATATATATATATATATATA
>NEWO01000138.1:89468-138196 GCA_003013225.1 Phalaenopsis aphrodite
AATTTTGGTCCTAATTGGGCTTGTAGTGCTTGAAAGATGTTCTAATTTTAAATGATGTTTACTTTTCTAATCCTTATTTAAATAAAACTTGATTTAGCCTAAGTCACTACTAAGCCCTTAAGACCTAAGTGAGTGTCTTAATTAGCTTTGAAAAGATTAAGCTTTAGGTGGTCATAATTCATGATTTGAATTTTAATTTAAAATTAAAATAGGGGTATGAAATTGATTAATTATTGACTTCAAAAGGCATACCCCTAAGTCCTGGGTTCATTTTATTTTAATAAACTTCCAAATTTTAATAATTTAGAAATTTATTAACTTATCTTTTTAAATTAAGAAAGTGAAGTTGATTTCTACCAATTAACCCCTTGTGTTTCAAACATCTAAATTAAGATAAGAGGTTACCTATTTCCCTCTTTAAATTAAGCCTAAATGTTAATTAAGGCTAAATTTTTAAAATTACAGATTTGCATCTAAGGCTCTAACACTTCATAATTTATCAAATTCAATTCAATTGACTTCGAAATTTTTATCTTGCCTTATTCATAGGTTAATTAAGACATCAAAAGAGAAACTGTGATTTTTCAACATTTATTTTATTTTATATAATTATTTTCATGCAAAAATAGGATTTTTCAAAGAAAATTCTTGATTTGACCAAGGTAAGTCCTAATTCATTTAATTTTTTACTGGAGGTAGAATTAGACCATAAAAGCCCAAATTTCATGATTTTTTGAATTTTAAGAATTATTTTAATTTTTGGGGTATTTATTAAATAAAAAAAATTTCAAATGAGAAATATTAAGTTTTGTATTTTTAAAAATTCTTCCTGAGATCAGAGAACTTAAAGGAGAAGATTTTATATTTTTTTAAAATTTTATTTGATTTATTGGAATTATTTTAATGAAAACCCATTTTAGCCCTTAAAAATTATTTTTAAGCTTTAAAATTCAATGTCTTTGTTTAAAAAACCAGGAAGAATATTCTAATTGTTCATAAGTGCTTAGAAAACAATTTAGAATATTTCCATGAATTTTATTATCTTTGTGATTTTTATGGATTTTTAATTATCTAAATATTTAAAATAGTCTAAAAATCAAGTTTTTATTTTAAATATCATTTTATTTTTAGAAAATACCCCTACCCTAATCACAGAAAACTCAAAAAATAAGTATTTATAAATTTTTAAGTTATATTTTGATTTTTAAAAATCATTTTTATGCCAAAAATGTTATTTATCTTTAAAAATCAACTTAAGTTATAAAATGAACTCAAAATACTTTGAAGTTTTTATGGTGAGTTCTCTGGATCATAAATAATAGTGGAGATCTAAAATAAAGTCATTTAAATGTCTATATCTTTCAAAATTAATTTTTTTAATGATTTAGAGTTTATGAAAATTAAGTACATTTCAAATAACTTGACCCATTAAATTATATCCAAAAGCTCCTCTTGTCATGGTGGACCTTCCAAAAATTTCTTGAAATTTTGTAATCAACATGCTAATTATCATGATTACTTTATGCAAATAGAAGACACAAAGTTGAAAAATATGGATCTCTGTTTAGAAACCTCCTCTGACTTTGGAAAAATTAGAGGATGTTCCCTAAGATAGACAACAACATGCTAAAATTTCAAGCCATGATAATGTTCCTACATGCATGGAGAATTAAAACATTCAAATTTGTGTTTAATTAATTAAAAATAAAATATGCATCAATTAGACTCCAAATTATTTTCACATTGTTTTCCTCTGTTCACTGAGCAAGAGGGTATTTTATATTTATTTTTGTGATTTTTCTACACCAAGATATGAATTGTTTAAGTTAGGGGTATTTAAATAAATAGGGAAAATCCCTATTTATCTATTCAAACAGCGCGTGCTGACTAGATCCTAGGCAGCTCCGAAGGCATGCATGGCGCGCTCTGGTTGGACGTTGCCATCCAAGTAGCTGCTGACTCGGCCCGCGGTTTATGTTCAAAAGCACTTTCCGGCTCGATCTCCTCCATCTATTCGATACACACTTGATCAAACGGTTCCCCGTCATCATCCCCGATAGAGTGATCCTGTGACCATCCACACTAAAACCCTAAGATCTCAGCCTAGAATCAACCAAATCATAATTATGCAATTAAATTAAGCCTAATTAAATGGATAATCAAAATGGGCTCGGGAGGAAGAGAAGTTTTATACCTTTGCTCCGAAAAGTGAAGCTTCGATCAGAGAGTCTCGGCACATTTGTTGTGATCCAAAGAGGCTGGGGATTGAGTCTCTGGTCTTGGTGTGAGGCCTAGATATGATTTCAATCACAGCCAGATTTAGGTGTTGGTCTAGAGCTATAGTAGAGGCTCTGTGAGAGGGGAATTTGACGGTGCTTTAGCTCCTTTCATTGTTGTGAAGGTGTTAGAGAGTTTAATTTGAGTTTGGTGGAGTTTAGAAGTGTGGAGATTTTTTTCCTATCTCTGGCAAGGTTTTGAGCTAAAAAATTGGGCTCCGACAAGGGGATTCAGGGCAATGTGGTGGTTGGGTTTCCCTTAGGAGGTCTCAAAGAGGCTTTGGGATCAATTTAGGGAAGTCTCTCAGAGTATTTTTCAGCTCTCTCTCCATGGCCGTGGAGGGGAGCATTTTATTAAAATGGCTTTAGGCTTGCTGTCATGGCCAATTGGGGGTGTAAAATGTGTTGCCTAGGTAAAGAGAAAAGAGGCTCTAAGCTTCAATTTGGATGATGTGGCCTATAGGTTAGAATTGGGTTTAATCCAATGGGGTGGCTCTCGGTTTGGCCATTTTTTAGCGACTAGGCTGGTCGGTCGGCCGGGGGGAGGTGGCTAGGAGCTCAAGGAACCCAGGGGAATATGTCACAGAAATTTAATGATTTTAGGTTTTGTTTTGGAAAAAATATCTAAGGCTTAAGCAAATATGGAATTAAATCCCTTGATTTAGGGGACCTTTGGTCCATGGCATAGTTTAAGTGGTTTTAAGAGGTTTAGGTTGGTCACTAGGGTCCAACTCATGGCTGAGGTGGAGTTAATTTGATGACTTTCAGGTAGTTATGCTATCTTTAATGCATAGGTCCAATGTGGGTTCATGTGATCAAAGTTTGGGTTTGGGCTAGGTTAGCCATGTCAATTGACTCAATTAATTGATCAACATTGTGTAGATGATTGTTATGAAGATTTTTGGTGAAGGGTTGAAGTGATTTTGAGTTCAATTGGCAAATCAATTTGATGAATTTTTTAAAATTTGGCCAATTTGGGCATGTTGTGTTAGCTATGGGTCTAGGATGGGCCAGCCTTGGGCTAAGTCCAAATTTAATAGTACACATGATCAAGGGAGATGCTGTGAAGATTTTTCATGAAGTGATGGAGTGGAAATTTGGGGCTAAGACCCTTAATTTGGTGAGATTTTGAGACATGGCCAATTTGGGGAAAATTTGGGGCTTTTAGTGTTATGTTGAAATCAAATGAAATTGAGGTTTCACCAAGGCCAATTGAAGGTCAAGTTTGATGTATGGCAATGTTATGAAGGTTTTTTTAACACAGATTTTGGTCAATTGAGTGGGCTATGAGTCCAATTTAGTGGAACCAAGTCATAGAGCCAAAATTGGGTTCTTAGTTTAAATCAAAATTGGGTCCAAATGATGGACCAATTGACCTTAGATTTGGTCTAGATTGGTCATATCAAGGGTTAATTCGAGTTTATAATTGAAATTGGGGTAAATTTAGACCAATTGGCTATACATTTGAGGTAATTTGGGGAAAATATGGGCCTTTAAAGGGCAATTTGGGGGTTTTGATCAAAGATGGTCAAATTGACCAAATTGTGTCATGTGATAGTTGAGAAAAATGAAATTGGTAATATTTGAGAGGTATTGGGAAGTTTTGGTATTTTTTGGAATTTTGGGGTAGGGGTATTTTGGTAATTTTGGGTAGTTTGGGTGTTTTCAAGGTGATTGAAATGATTTTTGAGTCGATTCAGGTATTTTGGCTAGATTTGGAATATTTGGCCAAATTTAGGGTCCCAAAGGTATCTAGGTAATTTGGGGGAATTTAGGGGCGAAAGGCTAGGTTGGGTGTCTTGGTAGAGTTGGAGTGCCAACCACCATCAATAAGCCATGGAATAATGGAAACCCCATTTTGGGTCCTCTATTTAGTGGTCTTAGCTAAACCCTAGCCCAAGGCTAATGGGTTTATGGAACCACCTATAGGAGTCTCCCAAAAGTATCAAGGGACCAAAGCCTAGAAGTTCTGGATTTAGGGTAGTGAGTGATTGTGAGTGCAAGTGAGTGCCTTAGCCCTTGGCCAACACCCAGGGTCTATCCTAATGTCCAACAGTCTTAAGGGTGACTCATCTTGAGTTTCCCCCATAGTGACCCCACCTATTAAGTGCTGAGGTTAGGACCAATATGTGGAACTCCAAGTTGAGTAGAGAAAAATGTAGAATTTCTAATGATGAGGGTTCCATGTCTAGTTTTCTAAGAATAGTCAATAGGAAAGTCCTATGGCTAGACCTTAGACTACTATTGTGGAAAAAACAAAACCTCAACCAAAAGTGAGGTAAAAAAATGGACCCCCAATAGGTGTGGTGTGCTGGGATAGCACACCGGCGTATTGGCGTTGATCGAAGAGATCAACAAAAACCATTCTAAACTCCTAAGTCAACCGACCTGAAAGTACATGTAGGGTTGTGTATGTGATTTTTTTGTTGAGCATTTATCGGATGATCGTCTGATTGAAGTCAAGGAGTAGGGACTCTTGCTAGGGATCAGAGAGTGAATTTTGAGTTATGAAATTTCAGGTATTTATAAGGGATGGGAATCAGTGTGTAGGTGATGACTTCAAAGATTGAGAGTTGGATGCCACGGTGGGGGTCTTATTCCTATCTCGAAAGGTGTGAGTAGAGAATTGGATGTCGTTGAGGGGACTTACACCAATCTCAAAGAGGTTGGTAGAGAATTGGAAGCAGTTGAGGGAACTTACACCAATCTCAAATGGTGTTGAGAATATGATGTGATGTTTCATAAAGGGGAGTCTTACTCCTATCCTGAATGTGTAGGTAGAGAATTGGAAGCCGTGGAGGGACCTTACACCAATCTCGAAAGGTTGAGAATAGGATGTGATGCCCCATAAAGAGGAGTCTTTCTTCTCTCCTGAAGATGTAGGTAGAGAATTGGAAGCTGTGGAGGGGCCTTACACCAATCTCGAAAGGTTGAGAATAGGATGTGATGTCCCATAAAGGGGAGTCTTACTTCTATCTCAAAGATGTAGGTAGAGAATTGGAAGCCATGGAGGGGCCTTACACCAATCTCTAAAGGTGTTGAGAATAGGATGTGATGTTCCATAAAGGGGAGTCTTACTCCCATCTTAAAGATGTAGGTAGAGAATTAGAAGCCGTAGAGGGGCCTTACACCAATCTCAAGAGGTTGAGAATAGGATACGATGTCTCATAAAGTGGAGTCTTACTCCTATCTTGAATGTGTAGGTAGAGAATTGGAAGCCGTGGTGGGGCCTTACACCAATCTCAAAAGGTTGAGAATAGGATGTGATGTCCCATAAAGGGGAGTCTTACTGCTATCCTGAATGTGTAGGTAGAGAATTGAAAGCCGTGGAGGGGCCTTACACCAATATTAAAAGGATGAGAATAGGATGCAATGCACCATAAAGGGGAGTCTTACTCCTATCTCGAAGATGTAGGTAGAGAATTAGAAGTCGTGGAGGGGACTTACACCAATCTTGAAAGGTTGAGAATTGGATGTGATGTCCCATAAATGGGAGTCTTACTCTTATCTCGAAGATGTAGGTAGAGAATTGGAAGCCGTGGAGGGGCCTTACACCAATCTCGAAAGGTTGGAAATTTGAAATTTGAATAAATCGGAAGCCTTACATCCATTGAAGAAGGCCTCACACCAATCCTTGGAAATGGGGAGTCAAAATTTGGGTACTGGCCTCAAGAGTCATATAAAAACAGTGTAGAGAGTTTGTGATGTTAAATTTAAATAAATGTGTCACATGAAAATATTGATTTTGTTGAAGAAGATTTGTAGAGTTTTATCGGGTTTTGTGCAGAATGTGAAATCCCGCGAGAATGTGAAGGGATTTAATGTAGATAAAGATGGTTGTGTTGCGCGTGCAAAGAGTAAGAAACTCCGAAAATAAGAGAATCCACTCAACAGATTCATTTCCTTTTCTTGTTGTTTTTATCACATTTAATTTTTCAAAATATGTTTTTAAAGTTTTAATTTTTGTTGGTTGACTTTCAAAAGAAATTTGTTTTGTTGTTTATTCATTGGCGATTATTTTTATTTAAATTTTATTTATTGTTAAATATTTTTTGTTTCATTCTTCATTCATTGAAATTCCGAACCAACGCGTGGTTTATGGCTTTCATCCATCGCACAAAAAGGCAACTGACAAAAAAAAACACATTTTGAGAGTAATTTCTATTAATCTGCTCCCATAAAGATGTTACAGATCAAACATAGGCTAACGCCTCAAAAAGGTATAATATATAGTCCACGTCGAAGTACATTCAGAACATCTCATGCCATAAATACATTGTAGGCTGAGTATATCAAATACATATCATGATGCTATATAAAAAAGAGTGAGAGAACCCTCTGACCATCTATACCAGGTACGACGAGCTCCTGATCAAGCAGACCTTCTAAATCATGCTCCAGGATAAGAGTTGCCTTCGCATGTACTTAGAGGTACAACCCTCTCATAGCTCGTACGACAGCAGCTCTTCCAGTTTTGGGTCTGGCTGGAATCCATATGGTATTTTGCTGTCATCCATTCTGCGGAAAGTTACAGACACCCTACGGTGTCATACCCCTAGAATGCAATGTTTGGCGAAGTCTGCACCGTTGCCTTTAAGAACGAGCACTAAACTGACTGGTAGAGGAATCTCCATAGAACCTCTAAACTCACCAGGGCCGATGACAACAACTTTATAAATGCTTAAAAATATAAGTATTTAATAATGCTACTAGAAGATTTAATTCATCAGAACGACACCAAAAACTTAATAACGGTTATAGATTGGATAAATATGTATATATAAAATATTTAATAATGGTAAAGTCACACTTATCAACGCAAGTATACGTATCGCTCAAGTAATATAGGGCTCTAATGGAGTCCTAGATATCGATCCCACAAAGAGTAATATTAGAGGCTACAAACTAAGATTTTAGAAAATCAATACTTAATCACAACAATATAATCCAAATTGCTTATCTGTCACTAGTAGACAATCAAAATAAATATGTAATTTTAATAACTCTTAAATAACTAATTATACTAATAAAGTTTCTAATGTGAAATTCAATATATAAGAAAGCATCCTTCTCCTTGTCAAGAAATTAAAGTGAATGGATAAAATGAATCAGTTCAAATTGGATTGTTCCAAATAGGAGCATATATATTATTTACCCTTTGGTCCAGGCATAAAGAACATTGACTAATCCTATACTTGGTTATTGAATCTGCGGCTAGGCTGAGAGGATATCGGCTCTCACTTTGGAGCTCTCACCTTCCCCTCGCCTGAAGGCTAACATCTACACTTCAGCACCCAAACGATAGAACTGAATTGGGGATTTTAGTCTGTCACTCTAAAATGTCCAATTCTACGCCCGATAATTTTATTTCCCAATTTATTTGCACCCAACTTTTAAGGGCTTTGACCTACTTGAATCTTAGATGTAATCTTCACTTTAGTTGTAAAACTTAACATATTTTAATAAATCAAATGGCCAGATTGAAAGTAAATTAAGATCGAAGTAAAAAGATCATCACAACTTCTTTAACATTTTCAAGGCTCAACCAATTCAAATCACCATTTCACAAATCTCAAGATAAGGAGAAAGACAGAGAAAACTACTCAGAACTCATGGGGAAGACACAATAAAACTCAGAATTTATATATAAAAGCAAAACCATACAAACTATAACAAGTAAATAACACTTATCTCTAAATCCTCCCCAAGCAAACTCCTCGAAGTTCCTCTAAATCTATTTCTTTCTATACAACACATAGAATTCTTCTTCGAAACAGCAAAGAGGAAGAAATCTCTCACTTTCCCTCCACTCTTTCAATCTCTCCAAGAATTCCTCATAATCTAACCCTAAATTAAACTGTCTACACACTCCCGACACTCAACTCTTACTTCGTACTTCTTTAGCCACCCTAGGAGCCTCCTAATTTTCGGCTAAAATCTTCTTTTAAAGTTGTAGAAGAGTTTTCCCAAGAGTTGCCTATTATCAAAAATTATTATTCGCGGTACTCCGAAAGGGTAAAAAATTTGGCTTTTGAAAAATTGAAGGACGTTCTGTGTTGTAACCTCACATAACGGTACTGCCTCTATCCATTTAGAGAAGTGATCTGTGGCGGCAAGTATAAACATGTGTCCTTTAGAAGATGGAGGGTTTATCAAACCTATTAAGTTCGTGCCCCAACACTCTAATGGCCATGAGGCAATAGTTGGGTGTAGCACATTCAGAGGCTAGTGTAAGATCACCCTATGCACTTGGCATTAGTGACATTTTCTAGCATGCAATCGGACATCATTGTTGGCCAATAATATTCGAGTTTTTTATCTTCATTTTCATTTTTGGCCCTGACTTGTGAGCACCACACAATCCGGCATATACATATTTGACAATATTCTGTGCTTCGGCTCTGCTCAAACACCGTAGCCACATCTGGTCGAATGTTCTTCTGTAGAAAATGTTTCCCATCATGGCGTAAGACATGGCCCTTCTTGTGGTGTGGTGTGCCTCAGACTTGTCTTCTGGTAGCTTTCCAGTATGCAAATATTCTATTAATAGCTTGCACCAATCTTCATTGATGTATACAATTATATTTATTATTTCTTTTTTTCTTAGCTTGTTTAGAGTTTCAAAATTGATCTGAGACAAGACTCGTCTTCCTTGCACTGACTTCAATGGAATCCTCCGGGGGACATGTCATTTCCTTAGCAAGTTTTGCTAGAGCGTCGGCATGGGCATTATCTCCCCTAGGAATCTGGTAGAAAGTCACATTAGGAATCTACTCTAGGAGCTTCCTCGTGTACTGATGGTATTCTACTAATCTTGGTTTCAGAATTCTGTATTGTCAGGTGACTTGCTGGATGACGAATTGGGAGTCGCCATAGATGGCAATGTTTGCTATATCCATTGAGATTGTCATTTCCAATCCGGTGATTAAAACTTCATATTCTGCTTCATTGTTAGTGCACGGCTCTATCAGGTGGTATGAGAACCTCAACATACGCTTATATGGTGTGATAAAGATCAAACTAATCCTTGCTTTGCCCTGTATAACTGTGCCTAATCCTTTGTCTTTTCTGGCTGATGAAGCGCCATCGAAGTATATTTCTTAGCGTTGCGCACTGGAGAATTCTATTTGTAATATTTGCTCATCTAGTAACTTGTTGTTGAGAGAGGACCTAGCTGACAATGGGCGTGCAACGACAAAGTCTGCTAGTATCTGTCCCTTGATAGCACAAAGGGGAACAAAAGTTAAATCAAATTGCAATAAGATCATTGACCATATTGCTAGACGTCCGAAGAGTGTCGGTCGGGTCATCAGATATTGCAATGGATTAACTTTCGAAATTAGGGTAATCTTATGAGAGAGCATGTAATGTCTAAGCTTTTGAGCGACAAAAATCAACGCCATACAATGCTTCTCAATGGGTGGATACCTTATCTCCATCGGTATTAGGCGATGACTCAAGTAGTAGAGTGCAATTTCTTTACCCTCATCATTGACCTGGGCTAAGAGGGCTCCAAGAGATTCATCTAAGGCCGTTGTATAAAGTATCAGAATTTTCCCTGGGATAGGGGCTACCAAGACAGGAGGTGTCAATAAATATTGTTTAACGTCCTTGAAAGCTCGTTGGCATTTCTCTTCCCAAATGAATTTGGTGTCCTTTTTAATTAATGCTGAGAAAGGCTAACACCTACCTGAGAGATTAGAAATAAAGCGCCTCAGATATTCCAACTTCTCCTGGAAGGAACGTAGTTTTTTCAAAGTTTTAAGAGGAGGCATTTACAAGATAGTTTTAATTTTATCCAGGACGATCTCGATTCCACGATGACAGACGACGAATCTTAGAAATTTCCTGGAGGTAATGTCAAAGGCACACTTTAAGGGGTTCATTTTAAGGTCATATCGTCATAACCGTTCAAACACAATCCTCAAATCGTACAAATGGTCTATTTTTTCTTTACTTTTGATAACCAAAGCATCCAAGTAGCATTCTACTTGGTTGTGAATGAGGTCATCAAAAATCTTTGTCATTGCACGTGATATGTTGCTATGACGTTCTTTAGGCCAAATGGCTTCACCGTGTAGCAGAAAATTTCAATCGGTGTTCTGAACGCTATAAGTGTTGCATCCTCGGGAGCCATCTTGATTTGGTTGTATCCCGATGATCCATCCATAAAGGAGAAAATTTGATGTGTTGAAGCGATATCCACCATCATCTCTGGTATGGGTAGTGGAAACTCGTCTTTTGAACATGCCTTGTTCAAATCTCTAAAGTCAACACAAACACGGATCTGTCTATTTTTCTTCTTAATAGCTACAATATTAGCCAACCATATGGTACTACTATTCTTTTAAAAAGTTAGAGTCTATTAATTTCTTTACTTCGGCGATGACTTGTTGCTCTACTTCGAGGCGCTTCTCCTGGGAGCTTGTTTTACTAGGGTTATATTCTTGTCCACCCTGAGTTTATGGACTGCAACCTCTGCTGACAGTCCTGACATTTCATCAGAGCTTTATGCGAAGCAATCTTTGACTTATGTTAATAGTTTGATCAATTTTGCAGATTCTTCATCATTGAGTAGAGAACTTATAAATGTAGGTCGGGGTTGTTCTTCAGTCCCGAGGTTAATCTCTTTCAATTCATCAATGGCAGATTTAATTTCCTCCTCAAATTCTAGGGTAGCATCTTCTATTGGTTGATCATTAGAGTCATCCTCTATATTGAGGCAATCCTCTTCTGACTCACTAGTAACAATCATGCAAAATCTAGAATCATCTACTGGTTTGACTGTACTAGATCCGAGACCTTCTTTTGAGTTTGGAGTTCAACTTTTACAATTCCATAATTTTTCAAAAAGTTGAAATTTATCTTTTGGTATTTGTTTTGGCAAGTGTCCATGTTGAATTAACTTTTGAACACAAGGTGAAAAGTAACCAAAAGGCAATTCCATTAATTCATTAGAATCATCATCCAAATTTACATGTTTTTCAAGCTCAGTAGAGGTAGAAGCACGATAAAATTTGATCGGATTTAAACCAACACTACGGACTTCCTTGAACTCTAAACTCTCGACCTTTTGAGGGAGAATCAGAGTGAGGGCTATAGTATTCACATAGTGGTTTATCCGATCATACATTGTTTCATATTCATTCTTTTTTGTATCTTCTAAGGATATCTTGTACTGAGGTTTCTTCTGTCTTGTCATCATTATCTCATCTTCAGAACTATCTTCATTACCAATGTTGATGCTTGGCTTATTCCATTCAACTATTAGATTGATCCTTCCTCGTTCACGTCCCCTGCCTTGACCTCAGGTGCGCGAACTAAAAGAACTTTCACCAACTAATTGTAAGGGAGTGGTGGAAGATCGTTGATGCGAAGTTGAATGACCTCTTTTTTGTAATTCTTTTGAATCTTCATCTTTGTTTGCGATAACTTCACGAGAGAAGACAGTCTTCTTTGGAGGCACGTAGTAGGCAACATCTTCATGGATACCAACTTCATGCACTGCAGATGGTCGTAGGTCTCCTTTGATGCAATTTTCTTGACCATCTTTGTAGTATTTGATGTACTGATGTAGAGATGATGGAACCATATTGTGCTCATGAATACATGATCGACCCAATAGAGGATTAAAAGAGTTCTCGGCGTCGATGATATGAAATTTAGCAGTTGTCACGAGGTCTCCAACCTTTATAAGTAATGTAATTGATCTGAGGCACTTTCTCCCTTTTGGTTGAATCCTCTTAACATCATCTTATCGGCCGTAAGCTCTTGAGCTTCAATATCCAAATAGGACAATATTCGTAGGCTCATCAAGTTAAGAGAGGCTCTAGGATCCACTAAAACTTTGGATAACACAAATCTGCTGACGTTGACGGAGATGTAGAGTGAAAGATTGTGATCGGCGATACTGAGCAGCAAGTCTTCATCTGTGAAGGTTACTCCAGGTTGTTCTTTCAACGAACAAACTTCATCTGAGGATGTGATGGCCAACTGAGCTAAGTAAATTTCTGAGTCAAGAAAAGCTGTAACCAGAGACTCTCTCATCTCCTTTGACAGGATCAGAGCGTTGTAGATGCTTAATCGGGCCGACAACTTCCTAAGATGAGCTAGCACGTTGTAGTCCACTTTGTATGATCCTCCAATTTTGTCTTGGCAATGTGGTTCTTCCACTGGTGGAGGTGGGGTCTCAGGTCATTATCTACTTTCCTTTGTCTCTTGGAGCTATTCTTGGTGGTAACATTTTTCCGCTCCTTAAGTTAACTTCTGTGATTTTTTCTTCTTAAGCTACCGTTGTTGAATCTTCCGGTGTCTCCTCCTCTTCATCAGAAAGATCTAAGTTGATGGTAAGCGGTGTACCGTGATGCTCAAGAATTGGCTCCTCGTTATCAGTGTTATCATAAGCGATGTCATTGATGTATTCTTTGGACTTGACAAAGAGTTCATCAAACTCAAGCACGATTTAAGAATCATTTTAGGGATCAAGACAGAACCTAGATCGGGCATGATCAGTTACGTTATCACTAGAAACAGTTAAAATGTAGCTGAAATCACCATCATTATATTCATAAGACCCCGGAGGGACCATAAGATAATCATACAAAGTCATGGGTTTGAGGATTTTCTTCCCCGAATCCGAGACAACTAATCTAGTTGAGGTAGCCCCTATCCTACCCCTCATGCTATCAATCTTTGTAGTGACATTTTTCTTCTTTTTCTTTATCTTTGACGATGATGGATCTTCTGACGAAACCTTCATCTCGGGCTTGGTATGTTGCGTCCTCTGAATGGAGGCTTTTTTTGATGCAGACTAGATCTTGTTCAGTATTTTCTTGGATGATCTGCTCCAGACCTCATTCCATTCTTCTTCGGTATTTGTAGAAGCTTGTTTTGATGAATCATGTATTTGATTAAGGACCCTCTTGAGTTCATTGCAAGTTGTACTCCATCCATCTATTACAGTATACAGATCAATTGGGGATATTGGCTTGGCCGAAATCATATTTATGGAACCATTTTCATGTTCTTTTAAATATTCTTTCGAGATTGTTCTATTCTCTTCTTTAAGGTTCGTCTTGAGCCAGCCTTTAAAGATGAAGCATTTTTCTATAGTGTGCCCGAGCAACTGATTGTATGGGCAATAATTTGGTTCATTCTTTCTATCTACCTCTTCGGGCTTCTTTGGATCTGGTAGTTTGAACTCCAGCTTCTTCATCAAACTTCTGAATATTTTAGGTATAGCTTCATCTTTGAAAGAATACACCGTCTTACGTCGCTCCGATAGAGACATTTTCTTATCCCCTGTTTGAGGTGATCTGTCTTGAGGCGGTCGCTGGTTGGATTGACTATTCTGTTTCTGAGATTATTTTGACGAAGACTAGCGAGGCACTTCTGTATATATCTTTATCGACTACTTTCCTTTGTAGACGGTTGCTACTACTCCTGATTTTTTTTGGAACACTCAGGTCACCTTAGCCTTTTTGTGTGGCTTCATGTGATTTAGTTCCTCTTGAAGACTGTTGGCTTTACTGAGTAGCTTCTCGAAGGATTTGGTGGTGAGTCCCTTAAGCATGAAATCTATTGGCCCATGAATGCTCTTGAGTAGAATTTCAATCGCATGATGTTCCTGTAGATGAGGTTCACATTTCATGCTAAGCTTTCTCCACCTAAAAATATAGTCTACCAAGGTTTTGTTAAGCTTTTACTTTTCTATCATGAGCTCTCCAATAGACACATGGTGTTGTGCCCCGGCAAGTTGTTTCACAAAAAGTTGTTCCAATTCAGAAAATGTTTTGACTGACCCATTGGGCAAGTCAGTGTACCAGTCGAAAGCAATTCATGACAAGCCGCTGACAAACTGCTGGAAGAGTGGAGCTTCACTATTTCTCGTGTCGCCATAGCTGGCTCGGAAATGTGTTATATGTTGTCTGGGATTTCCAGTCCCATCAAATATCTTGAAGTTTGGGGCCACAAAACCCTTGAGGAAGGGCACGACATCGAATTCCTCTGGGTCAGGTCTACCCTATAGATCCAATGCACCACCCTTAGATTGGGTTAAGGCGTCCCACACTAGTTTAACCATTTGTTTGAATTCCTTTTCTGGTATAACACCTGATGGAGAATCCTTTCTATGTTGCTCATCTCTATTTGTTGAAGCAACCTCTCTTCTTTCATCTGTGATGTGTATGATCTCCGACTGATTGGTCTCTGGAGAAGCTGATTGTGGCGCTTGTGATTGCCCCTGAATAGTGGCCATAGCGATCATGGTTGCGGTCATCTCTTCTATTTTTTTCTCTAGTAGACTAACTTGCTCATTCTTTAGGAGGACAACCCTATGCAATTCATCTACGGCTTTCTCTTTGGTGTGAGGTTGAACCTCACACGCAGATGTGGTGGCTCAAGTTTCAATTACATAGACATCCATGAAATCTTCCTCCAATTAATTGTTGTAATCAAAATTTTCTTCGTCGCTATTTATGGAAACTCCGTGTTCTCGAGCTGACTCAAAAATCTCGATCCTGAGTTTCTCAACTTTCTCTTCAATTATTGAATCCTTGATCGCTTTAAGATCTGGAAGACCTTGATGGACATCCTCAACTTGTTCCTCCATCTCGCTGGCTATTGTTATGATGATGTCAGATATCTCAGACCCTGGTTTCATTCTATGTTCTTGTCCCATGGGCTTACCGGACTGTATCGGTGCAACAAGCTTGGGTACCCATACCTTTTTCTTTTTTTATGATGATGTCTCGGGACGGAGCGTCTTAATAGAAACATCGGTATGTTGAGGGAAAGTATGCTTCCCGTGGTGTAGACCGGCTATAGTGTCAGGTAATTGTTTTGTCTTTGCTTTGGGAACGTAGGAATATCTCCATAATGGGTGACAGGTAAGATTTTCGGACCCAGTCTTGACTTAACCGGTAGACGGCCTGCGGTCCTCATGGCGGTATAATTAGTAGTAATCACTGCGGTATCAACTCTGTTCCCTAAATGGAACCAAACGGGATGTGAGTAGGGGGCACTCCAATTGTCTTGTGGGACTGTCTAGCGAACTTGATGCCCTTCAAAATTTCCATCTTTATGCGAGGGGAAATTGCATCTCCCACTCGTTTAAGCAACTCACTAACTGAACATCCTTCTATGGTAGCAAGCCTTCTGAAAACTACACTAAATCGAG
Organism: Phalaenopsis aphrodite; assembly: GCA_003013225.1. Taxonomy (NCBI): domain Eukaryota; kingdom Viridiplantae; phylum Streptophyta; class Magnoliopsida; order Asparagales; family Orchidaceae; genus Phalaenopsis; species Phalaenopsis aphrodite. The sequence goes on from NEWO01000138.1 coordinate 104,922, forward strand.
TGATACGAGTGAACTTCTTTAAATCCTCACCGTGTCCATGAAGTGATGGTAATGCGGCAGTGATTCTCCAGATACTCTCGTATCCATCGGTATTCGTTAGAGGATGGAATCTACTCCCTCGTAGGAGTGGATAAATTTCCGGTAACACTTCTTCAACTTGATGTGGCTCCTCCTCATTGGGTGTCTCCTTGGGAGCCTGAACTTTGATGGCCCTCCGGACTTTTCTATTATGGTTCCTCCTTTGAGTTCGGGTCAGCGGTATAGTCCCCGAACTTGATCCGATTTCAAACACAGGTGGTGGGACAGTTAATCTCTCAGTTGGATCTCTCCGTCGAATCCTCAATAATCATTACTTCTTTCCCCTTTGCAACAACAGGGCTAGCAGGTTTGGCAGGTGCTACGACGGCAGTAGCGTTAGACTTCTTGTAGGTAGGGAAGTCTTGAAGGCAGTTTAGGCTGAATTCTACATATGGTTCTTGTATTTCTGGAGCGGCAATTTTCATTACTATAAATGGGGCCTTCCCGAGGATGACCTTGAGATCTTCAAATCCAGCTCCGAATTTGATGGTAGGAGCGAGGTTACGGACTTCGTGGCTCGTTTGCAGGTTGCAAGAAAAGGTCAGCGTTGGGCAGACCATTGCAGCAGGCTTTAAAACAGAAATTTTCAGGGTTAGCTATATGGCCAAAAAAACCTCATAATTTTTTAGTGCAAGCACTGAAAGTAGAAGTCGATCTGTAGACCAGACAGGTCTTAATTTATGGGTATTTTAAAATCTTGTTTAAGAAAAAAGTGTAAAATTTAATTAGTATAAGAAAATTTCAAAGCGCGCGCAGCACAACACGATTTGGTTTAATTTGCAAAATAGCAAATCAAATTTGGAAGGGAGATGTAAAGTATTTTAGCGCCCAGTGTGGGACCCATGTAGTGGCAGACAATGCTCAGGTGGAACTAGTCCACCGACACACCTATTGGGGGTCCGACCCCACATCAAAATGTAAAGAGTCCTTAATGGCCTTCTGAACCCCTCTGTTCAATGTTGTTTGAACAGCTAGTCCTGAAGTCTAAAGAGTTAACCGTACTTTCCTAAGATAGAAATGGGTAAAGTATGTCAACAGAAGAAGGGTAATTTGTTCCAAGAGGGACATGGACATATTACCGATGGTGTGAAGATAATATTTCTTGATTTGTATGGAAAGAAAAGCTTGTCCCCAGTGGAGTCTCCAGAAGCTGTCAGCGTTATTTTTGGTTGGAGAGTTGCCCATAAGAAGCTGTCGGTCATCAGAATCAAAATCTCGTCACCCACTTCAGAAGGACGTTTTAATTTACATATATATTTAGTTTTAGAAAAATATGAAATCAAAGTGACCCCATATTTTTCATAATTTAAATGAAAGAGCTCTGTACCTCAAACCATGTATCTATCCCGAAGGATAAACACAAGACTTGAGGATGAGACTTGACCAAATAAACTAAGGAATATATGACATATGCTTGGTTTGTGAAACCTTTATATTTACCTTCAAGTTCCCCTATTTAATATAAAGAATTAAATAGGTTTTATATTAAGCTTGGTTCAGACATACTTCCTATAAGGGTAATCCCCTATACTTAATTATATCTTAAATGACCAAAGTCACCTAAGAAGACTCTCGATAAAAATCAGAAAATATTATCTTCAAGGATTTCAAAAGGATAGGACTTTTCAATGAGATCAGATAAGGAGGTGTGAAAGGGAATTGGTTCAAATTTGGAACATTTTGTTGTAGAGTCCAAAGGAGGAAGAACTAGGGGATGTAATGGATCCAGAGGAGAACATCGGTGACTTCCCAAGCTATCCTAATGTTTGGCTTTATTTCTAAGGAGAAATATTTAGGTCTTTCATCTTGCTAATTTTATTAGTTAGGGCTTACATTCGTGTGAAATTATTACACAAATAGCCTGGAAGATGTGAGGATTTAGGTCATGACAAACGATGCCTCGGAATCCTAAGACTAATTAGGACTTATATTGTATAGCAGGGCTACGCAAAGGCCTAAAGATAAGATGAGGATTTATGTTGCATAAGCAATCAACCTCAAAGTCCTATGACTTTGTTGTTTAATTCTAAGGAAGGATGATGGTTTAGCTGGGGAAGACATGTTTTGCTGTTGAAAATGTTCATGTTGCCTACCATGCTAGCTCCAAGCTCCTTGCCGCAATGAGTTTAAGTTCTCTAGTGTATCAAGTTATGATGTTAAATCAGGTGGCCCTATGGTTGAAGTTCTTTAAATTTTATGGGGGCATATTAAAGTTGATTAGAGCGACACCGGTTAGGATCCTACGGTTCCCTCGTTCCAGCACCACTATTTTCTGTTGGATTCTTTTAGTCTAAATGAACTTACTAAACTCAACCGAATGAATTCAATAATTTTGTTTAGACCGTGGGAAGCCTCATTAGCAATCGTAGGTTACCTCCTCCAAGGAATTTCCAATCATATGATAAAGACGTCTTAATTTAGTTGAAGTTGTAGTTTTGTGTGATGTTTGTGATTAAATTTTGAGTTGTTTTATACTTTGAATATTGTGGAGGTGAATTTTATCTTGGTTGATTTTAATTTTGGTTTTAGTTTTGGTTTTGGTTTTGATTTTGTGGCTATCCTGCAGTTTTAGTTTTCATGTTGGGTGGCATCATTGTTTAGCATGCAAATTTGCAGGTTTAAAGGCATAGTATGAAAGTAAAAGAAAGACAACACTAAAAAACTGTAAAAGCGTACCTGGCGAGTCTTCTCATTCCACCACCTGAAACTTAAAAGGCATGTTAAAGCAATTCATGTAGAGGCAAACAAAGTAAGGATTTGGTAATTTTCTTAACCCTATATCATATCTTGGTGGGTCCTTAGGAGTTTAATTAAGGATGATGTTGTCAAGCAAAATATATTAAGATTAGTAGATCTCCGAGGTATCTAACAGATCTAGAGAAAGAAGCAGATTCATGCTACTCTCTCACTGCCCGGTGGAAAATCCTGAATTCTTTTAAACTTATTATGTTGCTTAATAATTCATCCTATAAAACACCCTAATGTTCAATGAACATTGATGTATCAATTATCCCTAAGAATAGGTTAATTACCTTATGTAATTTAATTTTGAATATTATGTGGGTGAAGACCCTTAAAGAGGCAAGTTAGTGTTATTGGAACACTTAGCCAAATTTTGGTCCTAATTGGGCTTGTAGTGTTTGAAAGATGTTCTAATTTTTAATGATGTTTACTTTTCTAATCCTTATTTAAATAAAACTTGATTTAGCATAAGTCACTACTAAGCCCTTAAGACCTAGGTGAGTGTCTTAAATAGCTTTGAAAATATTAACATTTAGGTGGTAATAATTCATGATATGAATTTTATTTGAAAATTAAAATAGGGGCATTAAATTGATTAATTATTGACTTCAAAAGTCATACCCCTAAGTGCTGGGTTCATTTTATTTTAATAAACTTCCAAATTTTAATAATTTAGAAATTTATTAACTTATCTTTTTCAATTAAAAAAGTGAAGTTGGATTCTACCAATTAACCTCTTGTGTTTCAAACATCCAAATTAAAATCAGAGGTTACCCATTTACCTCTTTAAATTAAGCCTAAATGTTAATTAAGGCTAAATTTCCAAAATTACACATTGCACTTAAGGCTCTAACACTTCATAATTTATCAAATTCAATTCAAATGACTTTAAAACTTTTATCCTGCCTTATTCATAGGTCAGTTAAGACATGAGAGGGCAAAATGTGATTTTTCAACATTTAGTTTATTTTATATAATTATTTTCATGCAAAAATAGGATTTTTCAAAGAAAATTTCTAACTTAACCAAGGTAAATCCTAATCCCTTGAAATTTTTACTGGAGGTAGAATTATACCAGAAAAGCCTTTGGACCAAATTTCATGATTTTTTGAATTTTATTTGAATTTTAAGAATTATTTTAATTTATGGGGTATTTATTAAATAAAAATATTTCAAATGGGGAAAATTAAGTTTTATATTTTTGAAAAGTCCTCCTGAGGTCAAAGAACTCAAAGGAGAAGATTTTATATTTTCTTAAATTTTATTTAATTTATTGGAATTATTTTAATGACAACTCATTTTAGCCTTTAAAAATTATTTTTAAGCTTTAAAATTCATTATCTTTATTTAAAAAATCAGGAAAAATATTCCAATTTTTCTTAAGTGGTTAGGAAACAATTTAGAACATTTTCATAAATTTTATTATTTTTGTGATTTTTATGGATTTTTAATTATTTAAATATTTAAAATAGGTTAAAAATCAAGTTTTTATTTTAAATATTATTTTATTTTTAGAAAATAGCTCTGATCATAGAGAACTCAAAAATAAGTTTTTATAATCTTTTTAGTTATATTTTGATTTTTAAAAATCATTTTTATGCCAAAAATGTTATTTATCTTTAAAAATCAACTTAAGTTATCAAATGAACTCAAAATACTTTGAAATTTTTATGTTGAGTTCTCTCGATCATAAATAATAGTGGAGATAAAAAATCAAGTCATTTAAATATTTATATCTTTCAAAATTAATTTTCTTAATGATTTAGAGTTTATGAAAATTAAGTACATTTCAAATGACTTGACCCATGAAATGATTTTCAAAAGCTCCTCTGGTCATGGTGGGCCTTCCAAAATTTTCTTAGAATTTTCTAATTGACATGCTATTTATCAAGATTAATTTATGCAAATAGAAGACATAAACTTGAAAAATATGGATCTCTATCTAAAAACCTCCTCTGACTTTAGAAAAATCAGAGGATGTTTCTTAAGGCAGTGATAACAACATGCTAAAATTTAAAGCCATGATAATGTTCCTACATGTATGGAGAATTAAAACATTCAAATCAGTGTTTAATAAATTAAAAATAAAGTATGCATCAAATAGAGTCCAAATTATTTTCACATTGTTCTCTTATGTTCACTGAGCAAGAGGGTTTTTATTTTATTTTTGTGATTTTTCTACACCAAGATATGAATTTTTTAAGTTAGGGGTACTTAAATAAATAGGAAAAATCTCTATTTATCTATTTAAACAGCGCGTGCTGACTAGATCCTAGGTAGCTCTGAAGGCACGCGCAACGAGCTCTGGTTGGACGCCGCCATCCACGTAGCTACTGACTAGGCCTGCGGTTTATGTTTCAAAGCGCTGTCTGGATCGATCTCCTCCGTCCATTTGATACAAGCTTGATCAAACGACTCCCCGTCATCATCCTCAATAGATTAATCCCATGATCGTCATACTAAAACCCTAAGATCTCAGCCTAGACTCAACAAAATCACTTCGGGTTTTATCCGATGGACTCGTCTAAGTGAGACGAACATATCCATACAGTAATCATGCACTTAAATTAAGCCTAATTAAATGGAGAATCAAAATGGGCTCAGGAGGAAGAGAAGTTTTATACCTTTACTCCAAGAAGTGAAGCTTCGGTCAGAGAGTCTCGGCACTTTCGTTGTGATCCAAAGAGGCTAGGGATTGAGTCTCTAGTCTTGATGTGAGGCCTAAATATGATTTTGATCATGACAGGATTTGGGTGTTGGTCTAGAGCTGTGGTAGAGGCTCTGTGAGAGGGGAATTTGATGGGGCTTTAGCTCCTTTCAATGTTGTGAAGGTGTGAGAGAGTTTAATTTGAGTTTGGTGGAGTTTAGAGGTGTGGAGAGTTTTTTCCTGTCTCCGACAAGGTTTTGAGCTCAAAAATTGGGCTCCGACAAGGGGATTCAGGGCAATGTGGTGGTTGGGTTGCACTAAGGAGGTCTCAAATAGGCTTTGAGATCAATTTGGGGAATTCTCTCAGAGTAATTTTCTGCTCTCTCTCCATGGCCATGGAGGGGAGCATTTTATAAAAATGGCCTTAGGCTTACTGTCATGGCCAATTGGGAGGGGTGAAATGTGCTGCCTGGGTGGAGGGCAGAGAGGCTCTAAGCTTCATTTTGGATGATGTGGCCTATAAGTTTGAATTAGGTTTAATCACATGGGTGGCTCTTGGTTTGGCCATTTTTCGACCACTAGGCTGGCCTGCCGGCCAGGGGTTGGTGGTTAGGAGCTCAGGGAAACGAGGGGAATATGTCACAACAATTTAATGATTTTAGGTTTTATTTTGGCAAAAATATCTAATTCTTAAGCAAATATGGCATTAAATCCCTTGATTTAGGGGACCTTTGGTCCATGGCATAGTATAGGTGGTTTTAAGAGGTTTAGGCTGGTCACTAGAGTCCAATTCATGACTAAGGTGGAGTTAATTTGATGACTTTGGGGTAGTTAGGCTAACTTTAATGCATAGATCTAATGTGGGTTCATGTGATCAAAGTTTGGGTTTGGTCTAGGTTAGCCATGTTAATTGACCCAATTGATTGATCAAAATTGTGTAGATGATTGCTATGAAGATTTTTGGTGAAGGGTTGAAGTGATTTTGAGTTCAATTGGTAGGTCAATTTGATGGATTTTTAAAATTTGGCCAATTTGGGCATGTTAGGTTAGACATGGGTCTAGGTTGGGCCAGCCTTGGTCTAAGTCCAAATTGAATGGTCCACATGATCAAGAAAGATGTTGTGAAGATTTTTCATGAAGGGATGGAGTGGAAATTTTGAGGCTAAGACCCTTAATTTGGTGAGATTTTGAGACATGGCCAACTTTGGGCAAATTTGGGGCTTTTGCACTTAGGTTAAAATCAAAAAAAATTTGAGGTTTCACCAAGGCCAATTAAAGGTCAAGTTTGATGTATGGGGATGTTATGAAGGTTTTTAACACAAATTGTGGCCAATTGAGAGGGCTATGGGTTCAATTTGGTGGAACCAAGTCATAAGGCCAAAATTGTGTTTTTTTGGTTTAAATCAAAATTGGGTGAGCTTGGATTTGGTCTAGATTGGTCATATCAAGGGTGAATTTGAGTTTAGAATTGAAATTAGGGTAATTGAGACCAATTGGCTAGACATTTGAGGTAATTTGGGGAAAATATGAGCCTTTAAAGGGCAATTTGGGGGTTTTGATCAAAGAAGGTCAAATTGGCCAAATTGGGTCATGTGATAGTTGTGAAAAATGAATTTTTGGGATTTTGGGAATTTTTGGAATTTTGGGGTAAATATAGGTATTTTGGTAATTTGGCCAATTTTGGTAATTTTGGGTAGTTTGGGTGTTTTCAAGGTGTTTGAAATGATTTTTGAATCAAGTTAGGTATTTTGGCTAGATTTGGAAAGTTTGGCCAAATTTGGGGTCCCAAAGGTATCTAGGTAATTTGGGGGAATTTAGGGGCAAAAGGCGAGGTTGGATGTCTTGGTATAGTTGGCGTGCAAACCACCATCAATAAGCCATGGTCCAATGGAAACCCCATTTTGGGTCCTCTATGTAGTGGTCTTAGCTAAACCCTAGCCTAGGGCTAATGAGTTTAGGGAACCACCTACAGGAGTCTCCCAAAAGTATCAAGGGACTGGGTTTAGGGTAGTGAATAATTGTGAGTGCAAGTGATTGCAAGTAAGTGCCTTAGCCCTAGGCCAACACCCAGAGTCAAACTTAAGGTCCAGCAGTCCTAAGGGTGACTCATCTTGAGTTTTCCTCATAGTGATCCCACCTACTAAGTGCTAGAGATTAGGACCAATATGTGGAACTCCAAGTTGAGTAAAGAAAAGTTTAGAATTTCTAATGGTGAGGGTTCCATGTCTAGTTTTCTAAGAATAGTCTATAGGAAAGTCCTATGGCTAGACCTTAGGCTATTAAAGAGGAAAAAACTAATCCTCAAACAAAAGTGAGGTCAACAAGGCTACAAGTGATTTGCTTTAAAAATAGTTTGAGATAAGTGTTGTTTGTTTAGTATTGTTGTATGAACATTCTTTTATATATGAAATTTGTGCTTTGTTGTATCTTTCTCATGAAGTCTAAGTAGTTTTCTTTATCTTTCTCCCTACTCTGAGATGTGGTGAAATGAAGAGATAATTTGGATGTTCCAATGTTAAAATTTAAAATAAATTGTGATGGTTTTTCAAATCTACTGTTAATTTACTTTTTGATTTGCTCAATTGAATTGTTAAAATGTGTTGTGAAACATATGATCCGAGAAATGGAGTATGAGTTCTACAACAGAGTGAGAATCACATTTAAGTCCATAAAGAAGTATTTTGTTCATGGAATTAGGTGCAAATAAATAGAGAAATATACATTGTTGGGTGTAGAATTGGAGATTTCTAGGGTGATAGACTAAAAATCCATAATTCGATCATAGTTTTTAAGAACTAAGGTGAGAGTTAGCCTTCAAGGGAAGGGAAGTGAGAGCTCTGGAGTGTGAGTCAGTATCCTCCTAGCCTAGCCACGAATTTAGGGACTAAACCTAAGATTAACCAATGATTTTCTATAACACTTAATCAGGGTAGAGAATTAAAATTGCCTATTTGGCACAATTCAAAATTAGACAATTTATCTCATCTCATTTCACAAAAAACTCATTGTAGTGGGAAAGATGTTTTTCCATATTAGAAAATTTCATCTCATAAACATAGTTAGTAATTACTGTTTTAAAACTCTGCATTTAAATTCTGCTAGTAGTTAATAATTTAGTTTTGATAGAATCTTAAACATTCAAAATTAGTGACAAAAATTTCGTTTTATTTGTGTGAATTTCCTAGTTAATTTATCATTTCAAATTTAAACATTCCTCATGGGGTCGATATTTGGTATTTAAATAGAAAGTCTTATATTACTTGATAATTATACGTATACTTGCATAGAATCCAAAATTTAAAAGCTTAATGTTATTATTCTTAAAACACAACATCAAGCTTTAGTGTCGTTGCAAAGCGGAGTCAACTTTATAAATTTTACACAACTATATTTAACAGGGATCAAATTCCCTATTTTGGATGTTTTGGCCAAGGCGGCTATGTTGGAGGAAGAGGAAAGAATCCATGGCATATGAGCATTAGAGAGGGCTTAGGTGAGCATATTTGGACTTGACGTAAGTTCTTGTCACTTGGAGTAGGGTGCCAAGTAAAGGAGTAGGTAGGAATGACTTCCTTCGTCTCGTCTTCCATATTTTAATTTTGATTTTGGTCTTATATGAAGATGGATTATTTAATGATCTAATGGGTTGGTTTTGGTCATCAATAGCCTATTGGGTTATGGGCTTAAACCAAGGGCTTGGGCAATGGGTTAAAGCCACGGGACTTAGGCTTTGGAGTAGGGTTTTAGGGTTAAACCTAGGCCTAATGGAGTATAAATTCATCCCTTTTAATTAATTAATTAATTAATTAATTAATTAATTAGTCATGATAATAAAAAGTTGACTATAAAATCACGAGTTGACCGTGTTGTTTTAGGGTTGACCATTTCACCATAGATTGACTATTTGACCAGTGTTGACCATTTAGGACTAGTTTGACCAATTAAACCATGAGTTAAACAATTGAACCATGGGTTGACCAATTGAACAATGGGTTGACTAATTGGACCATGGGTTGACCAATTGAACCATGGGTTGACCAATTGAACCATGGGTTGACCAATTGGACCATGGGTTGACCAATTAAACCATGAGCTGACTAATTGGACCATGGGTTGACCAATTGAACTATGAGTTGACTATTTGACTAATTGGATCAATGTGGTATGGAGTGGTTACTTGGTCAATTTTTGGATTTGTGGTATTTTGGGTGTTGTAATTTTGAATGTTATCAATGTGGTATTGTGGCATTATTAGCATAAAACTGTGGCAGTGTTGTTATTGGAGGTATTATTACCGTGGTATTATGACGTTATTAGCACAAAACCACGACAGTGGTGTTATTAGTGGAGTTATTGGCGTAATATTGTGGCGTTATTAGCACATAACTGCGACAGTGATGTTATTGATGGTATTATTGGGAGGATTATTGAAATGTTATTGTCAAATAAACCACGACAGTGGTAATATTACGGTAGTATTGCGTAAAACTGTGGTGATATTGGCAAGGAGTTGTTTGATTATCGATGAGGAATTGTGCAAGCAGTGTTACTAGGGGGAATTGTGGCGGCGATTTTATTATGGTGATGTTATGGTTGTTTTTTCATAGTACAGTGGCGTTGTTGTGGGATTGTGATGGTGTTACTGCGGCGACGATGTTATTGCGGTAGTATCGCGGTTCTGACGTAGTTATATTGGGCATAACCGTGGCGTTATGGTGGTGTTATTGGCTTGAGTCGAGTCCAATTTAAGTCCAGACCTAGCCTAAACCCCTTTCCAACTTTGATTCAACATATGCACACATGGCATAGAACAACTAATGGTTTGGTGAAATTTTAGAGATTGTCATGAGGGAATTTGGTATACGAAGTTGCCGAAATTTTGTTTGATTTTGGATATTGGGTGGATTTGGTAATCACGGTGGATCCTAGGGTTTCCAAGTTGACCAAAATGGGCGAGGGTATGTCTTACCCCTATCAGTCAATTCAAGTACTTACCTAGTCAAAACTCTAAACTCACTCAACCAAAGGGTTAGGGGCTTGAACTTGTAGAGGTGGTAAAGACAAGTCTTCACAAAAGTGAGGTCAAGAGACTAATAATTATTATTAATGAAATGAAACATATACTTTTTTGGAAGTTTGCCAAATTGTTCCCAACTCCTCCATCTTCATTTTCACTTATTTATGAATTATTATGAATTAATGACCATTTAATGATCATATAGATATAATTACTATGACCCAAAAAAAATATTACCGGAGGCCACCTTTTCCAAATATTTGTCTTATTTTCCGTCTTTCCCTTTAAAGTATTATTTTTTTATGAAATAAAAAGTTAATATTACATACAAATTACAGCCTGTAAACCATTACCGCAATTCCTGAGATTATCTCCAGCAAGGTCAGTCCAATGGAATAGCCAAAGGCATCGTAAAACCATCGAGATGATAGTGATTTATGTTTTTATTTTTTTATTTTTTTATTTATTTTTTACTTTTCTTTTTTATTTTGAAAATGTGCCCATTAATGAAAAAATTATACTATTAATTGTTATAATATAACTCAAATGTTCTTGGAAGAAATTATAATAAAAAATTTGTAATATAATAATATAACTTTTATCTATATTAATATGGGGATATATTATTTTCTTATATCTTCTTTATTTCAGTAGTCCCATGCAAACAGACCCCCTGGAAACTTGCTATTTACACATCTACCATTCTCTTTCTTATATCAAAATTCAGAGTTGAACCCAATGCATAATTTTCATTTTTTTTTAAATCAAATTTTCATTAGTTTGATCATAATAAGTGTAAATACATAAATTCTATAGTTCAAAAAAATCACTTTCATGCTTACTTAATAGATAACAATATTTCAGATGATGCATATGTAATTATCATTTAATTTTAATATTACATGGTATAACTAATATAATAATTTAATTTTATTCTTTAAAAGAGTAATTATAAAGATATGTAAGACATAATAAGCAAATTAATTATACATGTTAGAAATAAAATTATTATGCCTAAAATGCATAGTAGATTATTAGTTGGAAATTAAAAAGAAAAATTAAAGTCCAATTTAAGTGCCCATAAAAAATAGGAAGAATTATATAAAACACATCTTTATTTTTTTTTGTATTTAAAAAACTAGAACCTAAAGTTTAATGTTCATATGTTTTATGAAAAAATAGTGGCTTTCACTTTTAAAAATTAAAATTGTGAAAATTTTGATGTGATATGAAAATTTATAAAATAAATATGTAAATAGATAAGAAGGGGTGGTATACATGCAAATGGGCCTAAAAAAAATCAGAAAATATTCTAACAAGTCTTTTATTTTATTTTATTTTATTTTATTTTGATAAAATAAGGAAGAGTGCTTCCTTATTCGGGTCAGGTGCGTGGACTTGAAAAGGGAACCAAGAAAGATTTTTTTAGTTTTTCATTTTTTTTTAGGAAACAACGAAATTGCGTAAATTATAGGAGATGAAATTTCGCCCCACGGTTTTTTTATGCGGAGCCGCCCCATTTTTGTCGTTTCTCTCCGTCTACTCATTTCTGCCCTCCTCCCCTGCTCTCGTCTTCCTCTTTCTCTCCTCCCCTTCCTCCTTCATCTTCTTCATACTCTCTCTCTCTCTCTCTCTCTCTCTCCTCCCTTTGACTGAACACACACACTCTCTCTCTCTCTTTCACCTTCCTTCCGCCTTCGCTGTTCTCTTCTTAATCTTCTCCGTCCCACCTTTACCCTCTCCTAACTTCTTCTTCTTTTCTTCATCTAGTGAACTGAGCGTTGCCATCGCAGAGGCAGAATCTGTGTGAAGAAGAAGCGTTGCAGGGAGCTGGGTTTCATGGATTTTTCCTGGAATCTTACTCTCCGACTCTTGTGATGAGCAAAGGTGGGACCTTTTGTCAGTTTCGAGCCTCATCGTCGTTTTCTTTTATTGCCACCTGTGCTTGAGATCGAGGTCTCGCCATGGCTGGAAGCAACGAAGTTAACGCAAGCGAGTCTAGGGTAAGCAAGCACTGTCTCTCCTTCCCCGGCTATTCTCGTTTTTGACTAATCGCTACTGATTTGCCCCATTTCAATTGACAATTAATGCGTGAAATTGGCTTTCGTTCTGACGGATTCTGGGATTTAAATTCAATTGTTATATTCTGTTGGCGTTTTTCTAGCCACTCCTCAGCCCTTATCGTTTATAGCAGTGGTTATTAGCTGATAAACCTCAATCTGCGTCCAATTTGGGCTCTAGGGTTTGCGCAATCCCTCATGAATTCTATAGCTGCTGCAATATTTCCTACATTTTGCCGCCCGCCCTCCAATCCCTTCCAAAAAAAGATAACCTGAAAGTAATAACTAATGAGATGGATTTGTTGTTTCCCTACTTTTACAGATGGTGGTTCCCCTGAACACCTTTGTCCTGATATCAAACTTCAAAGTATCCTACAACATGCTCCGGCATCCCGACGGCAGCATCAACCGCCCTCTGGGAGAGTTCTTCGACCGCAAAGTCCCAGCTAACGCTTCTCCCGTCAATGGCGTCGTCTCCTTCGATCACATTCTCGATCGCCAAACCAATCTCCTTGCTCGAATATACTGTCCCGCTCCCGATCCCTCCGACGTCAGGCTTCCGCAGCTCGTCCCCATCTACGAGCTCCAGAAACCACCCTCATCAGACCCTTTTCCGCTCATAATCTTCTTCCACGGCGGCAGCTTCGCCCATTCCACCTCCAGCTCCGCGATCTACGACACTCTCTGCCGCCGCTTCGTCACTCTCTGCGGCGGCGCGGTGGTCATCTCCGTCGACTACCGCCGTTCTCCCGAGTATCGCTACCCCTGCGCGTACGATGACGGTTGGACCGCCCTCAAATGGGCTTCATCGCAGCCATGGCTCCGCAGCGGCGAGGATGCGAAGCTTCGTGTCTATCTCGCCGGCGATAGCTCCGGAGGCAACATCGTCCACCACGTCGCCGTGAAGGCGGTTGGCTCCGGCATCCATATCTACGGAAACATTCTCTTGAATCCATTGTTCGGGGGAAACGAGCGAACGGAATCGGAACTGAGACTGGACGGGAAGTATTTCGTTTCGTTGCAGGACAGGGATTGGTATTGGAGAGCTTTCCTCCCCGAGGGGGCCGATAGGGATCACGCTGCCTGCAATCCATTTGGTCCTAATGCCGTGGAGCTCCAAGGGCTCCCCTTCCCGAAGACACTGCTTGTGGTAGCGAGCTTGGATTTGACTCAGGATTGGCAACTGGCGTACGAGCGAGGGTTGAGGAATGCCGGCCATGAAGTTCGTCTTCTTTACAGAGAGCAGGCCACCGTCGGCTTCTACTTCCTGCCCAACACCGACCACTACCATGAAGTCATGGAGGAAATCAGAAACTTTGTGAGATGTGATTTCTGAGGAATGAGCATCCACCATATTGCACATGCATCCACCATATATATCAAAGTATATAATATATATATATATATATATATATATATATATATATATATATATATATATATATATATATATATATATATATATATATATATATATATATATATATATATATATATATATATATATGTGAGTGTGATTAGCTATATTGTATAAGTTTTTTCATGGATTTGTGTAATTTTTTTTAATCTTTTTCTGTGAGGAGAGATGAGGAAGAAATGTGGGACTGCTTCTGCCTCCTGCTGCTGTTGCTACTAACAAAAATGGTTTCAGTGTTTGGATTGATGATGGATGTCTAACGGATGTTGTATTGATGATCTATAAATGATTATGCCTTTTATGTTCTTGTTGTAATTTTTTTTTATCATTTTTTGTCTTCCTTGTATCTTTATTTGTGGCCTTTTGGAGAAGGTAAAATTTGCTTCTTTTTATAGCTATCCTACCCATGGACAAATTAGGAGTTATATTTATAGGTCCATTTAAATCATCATTACCCAATTGAATTTAATTTTCTCTCAAAAACATTTTGAAAAATGTATGTCTTATTGTTCCTTCATTGAATCACTCATACTTCATTTACTTAACAATCACACATTTTCTTGCTTTTTCTTTGTTGGAAAAATAGCTATTCTTATGTCATTACCATAGTTAGCAATAAAATCTTTTTCATTGTTGGGGACGGCTTGCATTGCATCTTTTTTCAAGACCTTGATTGGTATTGCATTTACATCCAGTTAAAGGGACTTTAGCTTTAATAGAACATCTATGATATTTGTGTTGTAAGACTTTCACATCCTTAAATTAGGGTATGAAATTATAAACTACAAACTTTTTCTTATGTTTTATAAGTACTCTTATAAAATACTTCATACTTCATGTATAAGGTCTATCTAAGATCTCTTAAATACATCAAGAAGTTGTCCATCATAGGTTAAATAACTAATGACATGTTCAGTAATTCAACATCTCATGGAACTTTTGTTATGTAGCTTTAAAATATATATATTTCATAATCCACATTAGCATAAATTTAGACGTAGTAATGTATTATCCAACCCTCTTTTATAAATTATTGCTATAAAGATTGAATATTTATCCCACATGTGGTGCATCTAAAAGTGGCTTACACGGATCACGAAGCAGCTTGACGGATCAAATCACAAGCTAAAATTTACGGCTAAAGAACTGAGAGCTTACCGGGTGCAATAAGGTCGGCTGACCAAGAACTATCTTGGCCAACCAACAACAAACAAACTTGTAAGACGTAAAATATGAAAGATTATAATTATTCAACCAATTAACTGGAGTCCGACCTATCAATAGACTGGCTATCTCTGACCGACCATCAGCAAAAGGGCGACCGACTAGTTATGGCTAGCCATCTTCTTGGGTTCGACCAGACATCTCAGCATCCAGTTTAAAAGAACATAAAAAATGTTCTAACACACATCACAAAAAAAACTTGGGGATGGAAGAAGAGGTGACATGGTCTCACGGAACTTACTAAGGACAACATAGGAACACATGCTCAGCCAGCCAGCACCCCGCACACCGGGAATACAGTGTGCCTCAGACTGATAAGGAGTAGAACCCCCCTGAAAAACCCATCTCACCAGATACACCATGATGAATCTGATGCCTTTCACTAGGACAGATGGAGAAGGTGAAACATATCCTCCAGTTCCAAAACAGTTCGCGTGAACCCTCAACAAGTGGCCGCTTGGCCTAACGACCACCTAATTTTACTACCGCCTCACCTAATCCATTTGATCCATGGATCATAATTATGTACTTACTGAAGTACCCCCACCGTACTTACATACTTTAGGGATATAAAGTGTAACTATACAATGACCTATTCTTATAAATTGAAGGTCTATCTCATGAATAAATATAACAAAAGTTATTGTCCGTTACTATGCTATTGCTCTCCTCTCTCTCTCTCTCCCTCTCCCATTCCTCTGCCCTCTATTCCTTTGTGTGTCTCCCAACAGATTTAGATTCAACACAACTAAAAAAATTACTTATATTAATGTGAAATATTTTACTTAAAAATTGAAATAGAAGATTATTTTTTCTCATCGTCATATATACTCAATTTTTGTATTGTCCCTTTGCTATGATTAATAGTTCAACAACCATATTAAATTGTGATGGTCAGATTTTATTGCCTTTCTACAGATACAACTTTCAATAAGTCTAATTTGTTAAACATTTGAGCTTATAATGATAGCATTATGGCTTCAACCTTTGCTTTTCTATAGGCCACTTGCCATTAAAATTACTATTTTGAGGGATCTTATAGTTATTATTATTATGAATAGCTTAGTTCTTCTCCATAATGATAATTTCCTTTTAATCACACGATTAAGAAATTCCTCAATGGTCAAAATTTCAACTCTCATTGTTGCACTTCATCCTTTTTACTATATACTTTATAAATATTATTTTTTCTTTAAGAAAAGTTTAGTATCTATTCATTATTTCTCTAGGAAGAACCTTTAGAGTAGATTTTGGAGACAAAAATTTTTTTTCTCATCTTTGAAGCTTATTGCATACCCTTGGACAAAAGCATTCCAAGCATGAAAAAGAATTATGCTTATGCGTGGAGCCTTCTAGATTATTTCTCCTTATTTAGAATCATTTTTTTAAATAAAGACTTTAGGATTTTTGCCATTTGTTGCTTCTATTGTGTCATCTATACTTCCTTTTCTTGTATTGGATAGTACTTCTTCATTTCTATACTTTCCTTTTCAAAATGATAATTTCTTAAAAGTGCATATTGGTTAGTGAGAAAGTAATTATTATTACTCGTGTTGGATTATGAGTTCATATTTCCTAGAGTTACTTAGTGTTACTATAAATGGAGGGGATAGCGGTGTTTTATAGTTGATGGATTGTTGACCCTTTCAACAATTCTAGTAAGATGAGGGAAGCCATTTAAAAAGGTTAAGTTGTGGTTAGGGTGAAGATTTTTGTGAATTTTTATGTTAGTTGAGAAGTGTTATAATGGAGGTATTTTTTCATGATATATGAAAATACAAATTTTAAGTATACAAAACTATGCATAAAGATAATAAAGGATTTAGGTTTTATAATAGATCAGGGAAGGATGGAAAGAGCTAAAATGGAAGTTAGGACTTGGGTTGTAGGAGAACCCTGAGCATTAGAAAGCAATGATTTTCAGTTTCGTAAGTGAGGTTACGACGTGGATACTTAAGGTTTAGAAAACTTAAACTTCATATTTTAGAAATTTTATTTGTTTCTTCGTGGGATCGATATGCAGACTCATTATTGTATATTACTTAATCGACACGTACACCTGTGTGATTGACAAACTTCCACTGTCAATTATGTTATCTTGTTTTCATGCCCTGAAAATTTATTAAATGTTGATACATTATCATCAAATGTATGTAAAAAGGTATCTGATTTTTATTTACATTTTTAATTGTACTTGAATTATGTGCAGAACAAATTTTTAAAACCGACTTGAAATAAAACAATTTTGATAAAAAGGCATTTTAATTAAAAAAATTTAAAAATCGACACAATCAACTTTTGGAAAGTCCAATTTCTTTCACAAGGGTTGTTTTATTAATTATGGCGGTTGACAACAACGAAAAGAAATAAATATAAAAACTATGTATAAGTTGTATATTGATTATTATTAATATATTATGATATGTATTATTATTTATGTTGTATATTATTATTATTATTATTTAATATTATCTTTACTATAAATATTAATTATTATTACTACATTAATTTTATAATTTTCGTGTACGTACCAACGAGAAAAGGAAAAGTAAAAGTGCGCGTATGCCATAACTTTAGGCTTCGTAGACTCAAACCGTTATCAACCACCATCAGCAGTTTTGCGCTAACTGTCGTAGGCAAATTTTGTTGTGTAACTATGCATCCCTGAATACGATGCAACGAAATATCATGAATATGCTGTTACGAAACATTCTGCATACAAAGTAGCAAATAACATTGTATTGAACATCCGACGATAAATTCCAACAACAATTAATTTAAAGTATCGTACTCATAATATGGTGATTTTCGTACAATGCCGATATATTAAATAATCACTCTATCACGTCAAATCTTCTTGCTTACAATAATAATATTAGTACTATAAATTTATTATTTTTATGGTTGATTTTTATTCTTACTTTGTATTTTTAATTATAATACTAATACTAGAAATTTATTATTTTTAAATTTATTTTTTTATAATATTATTTGTCAATTTAATTTTTATTTTTAGTTTATATTTTGTATTTAAAAAATAATATTAATAAAAAAATTGTTATTATTATTCCTATTATTACTCATTGAAAAATAAATATAAAATACAAAATTTTAATAATAAAACTAAAAAAAATTAAAAAAAAAAAAGCGTACATGTAATTGTGGAGAGATTCTTACCAGCCCCGAAAACAAGAATTTTGGTTTTCATTAATTTCTGACGAGGCAAAATCGACTTCGGCACAGTCGATTTGTTTCCTTTGTCCATTTTAAAAATTTGCTCTTATGTGTGCAAGCCAAAGTTGTAATGGGCTTGCGTATAAATTATACCATGACCTTTTTCTACCAATTAATGAAAAGTTTCCTTATGACAAAATAGCAATGCTATATATTTTCTTATTTCTCCTTATATGACTTGCCTCCCCTATATGCCATCTACCGCTACTCTTTGGTTGGCAGAATTTGTGAGATCCCTTGGGTCACGGGTTCAATCCCCTTCATGTGCGCGTTGTAATTTTTAAGCACGTGGTTGACCGGGAGGCTTGTATAATAGCCTTTTGGCCAATCTTGAAAAAAAAATGACTTGTCTCCCAATTATGAGATATTTGCTAAGTATTCTTTTTCCTAGCTTTCACAATAATTCTTCTTGCTAAGTGCTTTAGTATTTCTTAAGGAAAAAAAAATAAATATTGCTGATGTTATTTAACAAAACTTTCAACAGGGTTTAAAACTACTAATTTTCTCTTAGAGTTGTAATTAAAAAGTATTTTTATGCATGATATTTTTTATGAACTCTAGTAGAACATTGTCTTCTGCTATAGCACACAGTATACAATAATATCCATTGCCTCTCATTCACTAAAAGCCCTTACTTTTGTTAATCTTTTCAATCATTGTCTATGCTCTAGTAGAACATACCTACTACCATAATTCAAAAGTAATTTATAATAGTATTATATTCTTTTCTAATAGAGTTACATCATTTAATTGATATATTTATTTCGGAAGAATCGATGATGATAAAAAAAAATGAAGCATAAGATTTAAAAAATTTACAGGCATCATAATGATGAGGGAGAAGGGACATAAGATTTTATGTTGTTTCCTTCTAGCCTCACAACACTACCATTTACCACCACTTTCATAGAAGATAAGGTGATGAATCCTTAAATTATAGATAGGAAGCATTACTTAATTGAGTTCCATTTGCTTATGAAGCAAGTCCCTTTAAAAATATTGTAACTTTAATTTTGACCTAGTTATATAGCAAAAAAATTCATTATTAAATATTACATAAATCAAAGACACAATTCTAAGCATACTAAGAAAATATTTCGAAATTTTAGGGGCAATTATTTGCTTTAAAAAATAATCCTTATCTATTTAAGGATAACTTTTGGCATCAAGTATAAATAGGCAATCAAGGTGATCAAAATAAATAAATTTGACTAATTATTTCCTTAATTTGAATGCTCATATCATAATACAATGATATAAATATCCTTAACTAAGATGTGAGTTCCACATTATGTTTGTATACATAATCCAATAAAGTTAGGGCTTAATAACTTTGAATTGAGTTAACAGGTCATGCAAGGTTAGCGTTGACTTTGGAGTGGTGGTTTGTGTTAAATATTTTAATTTGGACTAAGAGAATAGATGAGGTCCAATGGATTTGATTTGAAGCTTGGAGAATTTTGTGAATTATTTTTTAATGCGGCCTAGAGCTTTAAAAGAGGTTTGTGATTTGAATTAATTTATGGCCGCTGATTATGTTTAGATGTTAAAAAGTTGTATGTTAGAAACAGGATGGGTGTAGGTACTTTATTGTTAACTTAGTTTTTCAGTGCAAGTGTTTTGTTGGTGTTGTGATATGAAAATTTTGGTCCGTGTAACTAAAGAAAGAAAATAAAACTGTTCGATTGATAACATTTAAAAAAAAAATTACTTAATTTAAAGAAAATAATAGGTGAAAGTAAATGAACTTAAAAAGAAAATCTATACAACTCAAGTGAGATATGTGAATATAAATAGAATAAATAAAATGTAAGAAAATAAAAAAATGATAAATAGATAAAAATCTCTCTCCAATGTTGGTAGTTCCAAGTCACCCAACAAAATACAAAAATTTAGTCACTACCTTAAGGTTTCATAAATCAAACTTCTATTACATCAACGGAAAGCAACTCTTAAAAGATGAACATTAAATATGAATCCACAAAAGATTTCTAGCCATACTTCTTTGAAATTGTCTTTCATGAAGTGAAAAGATAGAGGGATAAGAAATAGTGGCTTAGTTGATTTCAACCTGGACTAAAATACTAGCACACTTGTGACTTATTATTTTTACTAATGTTTAAACCATGAATAAATTTAGATAACCGCAAATGAATGTCAAAAATAAAATAAAAATAACTTATACTAATAGCATAAATGCCATTTCTCTTAGTCTAAGATATCAAAATGGATATTTGTTGCACATATACTATTTTAAGTTGTCATGAACTAGATGACGACATTACTTATTCAAGTGTTTAGTTGCAGATGTAATATGCACACCCTCTCTCTGTTTAGTGATGCATTTGTTAATCACACAAGTAAATATGAGGATCAAGTAGTATTCAGATTCAAGTCTGAGTTATAGATCTCATAAGAGTTTTGTTATTTTTAAATTTGTTTTAACTACTAACATACTAGTCTTAAATTTAATTTAAAAGGATTTTATATATTAGTTTCAAAAAAAATTAAAAAATTCTAGTTTAAAGAAAAAAGCTAAAGTTAATGAGTTTTATACTAGTTTGAAATCTCCCTTGAATTAGTTCAAAAAAAATCCAGGTTTCTTCAAATGATATGATAATCAGAGCCTAATGTTGCTTATTCTCGTTCGAGATACAATAAGAATTAGAGATTATGTTAGGGCTAATTTTCTCAACAGATCCCTGATAACTGCTTATATGCAACAGTATAACGATAATTTTGATTATATTTCTTTATTTTGCAACAAAACAAAAAACTTGATCCAGAAGAAAAATAAGAATTTAACTTTTAATTTATATTGGGATACTGCGCAAGCATACGTATCGTTATAAAGTAATATATGACTTTTTGATTAAGACCTGAATATCGAATCCACAGAGAAGATATGCACTATGTACTTTTGGGAAAAGTTTCTATTTTTAAAAAGATAATTATTTAAACTAAAGGCACTTTTGAGGTAAAGAAAGTTTAAATATTTTTGGTAATTTTAATATTTTGACAAAAACAGTACAAACTTAAAAAGATAACATGAGTTTTTGTAGAAGAAAAACACTAAATATGAAAATATCTTTCTTCTTATCATGAATAAGTAATAAGTATAGGAATTCTGCTGTGGAAGTATACATACTATGTTGTGCTAATTAGAAACAATAATATTCCTTACCCTTACTAGAGATGCTATAAAGAACATTTGCTAATTTAAAGTTTGAATAGTTCTGAAGGCCGACTAGGCAGGGAAGATACTAGCTCTCACTCTAGAGTTCCCTCGATTCCCTCCACCTGGGGGATAACATCTCGTATCAGAACCTAAAATAAAAAACCAAGTTGGGGGCTTTAATATGTCACTTTAAAGTCCTCTAACTCTACATTCTTCAATGAATATTTTCCTATTTATTTACACTCAATCATATGAACTACATTCTCATTCATACAACCTCATGTGATTCTTTCCAATTGTTGACTGAGACAATGCCATCCCGGTTCTTACATGTTCTCACAATAAAGTTTAACATCTGGATTGACCAAATCAAGAAGTAAATGAAGTACATGGATTTAAATCATCACAACTTCTTCCAACATTAAAGATCAGTATTCTCCACAACATCCATCCAACATTTAATTACTTATCATTTTAAGAAGAAAGATAAAAAACTACTTAGAATCCATGGAGAAAACAAAATCACATTTTAGTTTAAAAGTAGAAATTATTGTCAAACCAACAACAAGTCTCAATTAAAACTAAATATAGTCTAAAACAAAAGGTAAAAACTTATCTCAAGTCCTTCACCAAACTCTTGAAGTTCATTTGAATCTCTTCTCTTTTACAACACTCTCAATATAAAACTAGAAATAAAAAAAAAGATAAATATGTGGTGCTTGAAAGTCTCTCCAACTAACTCCCCAATTTTAGAACTTTTAAAACTTTCCCAGCACTTTCAGGACCTCTTTCAAAGTCCTAATCTTCTTTCTTTTATAATTCTCCAAAAGCTGCCTGAATATTTCTTCAAAATGTCTTTTAATTCGATGTATTTTCTCAAGAGATGGATCATTTCACAGTAATTTTCATCCATGGTGGTTGTAACCACCTATTAAGCCAATAGGTTCCTTAAAAACCTCTTCAAAATTTGAAAAAAAAACCAAATTTAATCGTCCAATAACTGCCACTGACGCTTAAACGCGGGGCCTTTGGTGCTTAGGCGCGACCTTCTCTGTTTATCCAGCGCTAAAGCGTCAGATCTGGGCTTAGGCGCCAAAATACTTTTGTACATTTTTGACATATTTGCTCCAAATTTGATCCATTTTCACTCCTTTAAGTATTTTTCACCTTTTACTTGTACCTGAAAGAAAAACACAAAAATACCTTCCATTAAAGCACAATATCTCAAAAATAGGTATAAAAATGTGTCTAAAAATACTATATATTTTAGACATATCATTAACCAGAAAAAACCTCTCAGGATTTCATATTTCTCAATAAAATTGCAAACATGTAATGAGAAAATCCTTATGTGACTAAACACGCGTGTTTTAACCTAACTGTATTTCTTTTCTTCTTTTAATAGTCCCCAATTATAACAAGATTTAACAATTCACATAAACAATTTAAATGTAAATTATGTATTAAAACTTAATACATCAACATTGATATTCACTTATTTTTGAATTTAACATGGATTACTTAGTTTTGAGAAACCAATCCAAGGAAGTAAAATATCTAACTACTATGCATGATTAAAACATAAACACAACTTTCATTAGAAATATGTTCAAGTATTGCAAGAAGAATACAATGGAAAAACTAAGGGATGAATTCTTGCTCCTACATATTTGATCACCTAACATGATCTTGTCTGTTGCTTGCTTCACTCTTCCAATAACTCTCCACCTTATGAAAATAAAAGGGTAGGCCCTAGAACAAAAAAAAGAATGAAACTTGTACAACCCACCCTCCTCCCCTAGTTCTGCCAATTTTTTTATACAAAATTTGGCAAAACCATTAAAAAGCAATCAAATTTGATCTATATTTCTAACGAGAGCTATAGCGCCTCTAGACATCACCGTGGAATTGATACTAGATTCAATGGCATTGGAACTCAATACTAGCTTTCATAAAGTTTGATCTTCGAAGATAGTGGCACTACGATGTTGCTCTTCAGGGTGTCGGGGTGCTATTTTATGGACACTCCTGCATCAGTTTTTGTGTTGTAGTTTATTAATTTTGGGACTCTTTGGGCACTGGGGTGCCACTCCACTAGGACGGAGGCACTACCAACCAGACACCGCGACGCTATGATGGGGTGCAGTATCTTAAGCTTAAAATGTTCTTTGTATGCTATTTCTTACATGGATATTGCACATATAGACATAAAGATCCCACGAAAAAGCATAAATATGGTAAAATTGAAAAGTAACCTCTCATAAAACACACCACATTGCAAACTTATAATTTTTTGAATGAGCCTCTTGGATAGTTGACTACTATCATCATCACCTTTGCTACCATAAGGAGGAGCATGATTTTGATGTACATTATTGTTTGTGTGCCTTTAATCGTGTATAAGTTGCATTAATGACTTATAATAGAAATTATTTATTGTGTCACTTACACTACTACTTTGTAAGTTATTTATCTTTTAAGTATTCCTCGTAGGGTAATGTGTTCATATGTGTAGAAATTATAAGAACGTGTTTTTGTTGTCTACATTTATGGGGCAATAAATCTTTTAGTTTATATTCATGACAATTTTCTCATCATATTTTTGATCATTTATAACTCCTGTTCTCATTAATGCCTATTATGTAAAATATTTGTAATTTAACAATATAAAACTTTATATTTAGAGTTCAAAATCAATTTCACTTCTATTCTATTGACCTAACATTATTACAGTGGTCCAAATGAGATACTTGAAAGGGATATATTATCTTATCAAAGTTTTAATAATTAATGGTTTCAATCTCCATTATTAATTTTCAATAAATTCTTAAATTAAATTATATAAGGATAAAAATGCCCCTCTAAATATGTATTAATGTGGCTCAAATTCAACATATTTTTAGCATGTTATGTATAATTTTTTAGAGCTATGCAAAAGACCTAATCTCATTGTTGTTTATTTGCTTTTATTTATTGATGACAAATGTGCTCCTTGAATCATTCATACATTTCTTATACATTACACATTATTAATAGCAACTTGCTGATGATGGTTTCACCACTTTTCTCACTCATCACTTTCATTACCAATGAATGATGAATGATGTCCACTAACATAAAAATAATGAGACACTTATCAACATTGAATCGTTTTTTTCAACTAGACCATGACTATGGTTTCAATGTATGACCAATTATAGTTATCACGACACTCCTTGAAGACACCATTCATATTACAGTCACTCAGGGATGTTATAAACCCTACCATAGGTTATCTATTGTACTTGTGATTGGGTGCATTTATAGAGGTAGTTTTTGTGATCATCACCAATTTTAATTTTCAATTTTTAAATTAAAGTGGGAATGTATGTAGCAAGTATATATAAATTTTGAGCTAAGAAAAGCAAGACATCAATACGATGAGAGGATTTATTACCAATGGTTAGACGAGTACATTATCTCTCCATGTTATAGTTTAGGAAATTTTGATACTAAGATTCTCAAAGAAGTTCATTTTTTTCAATTAACTCATGTTTGACACCAAGTGGAGCTCACCCCATTTACACATCTAAGAGGAGCTTGAGAGGTCGACGCCATGTCATTCATTCATGGGCAGTGTAAAAAGTCTTCAATTCCTAATAATTTAATTTTCTTCATTGAGCCATTCAGAGTATAAGCTTAAAAAATAGTTATATTTTCGTACACTGGCTTAAAACAAAGCAATTTTACTTTAAAATGGGCATATTGAACAAATCAGAGTTATCATTGAGACAATAAAGAAAAAAAAAAAGGCTAACAGGACAAGGAATAAACTTAATAATAGGACATCAGTATAGCTTCAATTTCTAACTCTGCAATATTTATACTTTTTTTTTTGTAATTAAACAAAGCAAAGTCTAATTAAAATTTCATACTGTTCTTCTAGAAGAAGGAAAAAAAATATTAGTTAAAATGCTGTTTGGTCTACTGTTTTATGTTAAATTAGTAGCAGACATCATTTGTTTAATCTGCTGAATTTTGCAAGGAATAATTTTATAATTAATGATATTTAAATATTAATTAAATCCCTTAAAACAAATAATATAGACATAACATAACCATCTTTACTATGCTAAATAATATTACACATTTTCTAATGGAAAATTATTAACTGCGACTGATTTTGATGACATTGAACCAAATAATTTTCTAACAATAGACATAAAAAACGATTTTATTTTATTGCACCTACATGCAAATTGCGCAATGTATGTTTCATTACATATATATTTTAGTGATTTGAGTCCACTAGAGTTGGCTGGAGTGGTTGGGTGCTCTTGTGTACCAACTCTTTGATTTTGGAAGCTTGCGTTGTTTCATATTGATGAGCACTTGCCAATTTGACTCTCATCTTCACAACTTTTATATATATAATATATATATTTAACTTGTGAAGATGAGACATTTACTTACACGCCACACAACTCTTATGTATTGATATCTAACACCTGAACTTGTAACAAAGTGTTACAAAAATAAATATCAAAATTTAGGTGTTGTATATGTAAAGAAGAATTGTGTGGTATGCATGCAAATCCCCCTTATCATTGTAAATTGAAGGATTTAATATTTTTTTTTCATATAATATTCAATTGTTTTCCTAGTCATATCATCCTTGTGTTATAGGGTGTATCCATGGGTGCAATAATATATATTCTATAAACTAATGATGCCATGGCATCATTGATGCGATCATGCCGTATCATTTGTTCTATTAGGACCTTCTTTAGTGTTTCCTTTAATAGGCCAATGCCATCAAATATTATTTATTTGCATATTTCTATATATTCTTCGTTTGGCTATGCATAACTATTCTAAGAATAAGCATCAATTGGACTTGGTGCCTCACAATATTTAAATGATGTCCAAAATTACTAGTTAAGTATTGATCTAGTATTAATTTGTGAATGTTAAATATGCTTTAAATTTTAGATAATTTACATACATGCCACACAATTCTTATGTATTTATATATCTTACACCTAAAGTTTGATATTTACATTTGTAATATTTCAGTGTCATAAAATAATGCATGAAAAGCTGGAAAATTTGTATTACATTTTGAGGAAGTTAGTGAAGGAGGAATTTGTGGTTTGTTGTAAGAGTTTGAGTGTTGTTAATGTAAAAATTAACATTTAGATATTAGACATGTAAGTAAATACATAAGAATTGTTTGGTATGCAAGTAAATACCCCTAATTTTCTTGCCTTGGACAAGGGAAATTATGCTATTCCTTGAAACAAAATGTGTTGCTGACATGCTACATAAATAAATATACTAAACTTCATCAAGTAATTAATTTACTTAAGAAAATATTAAAACATATTACATTTTAAACATTAAGCCACTAATTGATTAACATCACACAAGCATTGATAAATACATGGTGATGAGATAATTAAAAATATGAGAAGTGCCACTAATCGTTCAAAATTATCACTATCTAATTTTTCTAAATAATTTTTAAAAGGGATATTTACATACATACCATACAATTATTATGTATTTACATTTCTAAAGTCTAAACTTTAATATTTATATTCATAACATTCAAATGTTTAGCACCGCTTAAAAAATACCACTTTTTTTAACCTTTAAAAGTCAAAACACACCTTTCTAGCACCAATGTGCTATATATATATATATATATATATATATGTTAGATATGTAAATCCATACAAATTATGTGGTATGTATGTAAATTTCTCTTTTTTAAATCATTCAAAATACCTAACATCACCGCTCACAAAATTTTCCAACTTTCTTTTTGAATTCATCAGAGAGTAATTTTTCCATATCATTTAAAACACTAACATCAGAATTAAGCATTTTATCAATTTTTTTTTAGCTTGCTGAAAATTAATAAGCATAAGAAAATTCGAAATAAAATTATTAAATTTACCTAACTATATATAACCCATAAATCTAAAATCTAAAAATTATTAAAAATATATACAAAATAAGTGAATATAAAGATATAAAATAAATATAACTTTTTGAACTAGAACACTTGAAAAAGGTGATGGGGAGGGCGAATTTTTCCCTCAGGACACCATGCGGTCCTCTACGTCCACATTCCAGTTAAATTTCTTCACGTGGAGTAGCAGGTCCCCCATTTCCACGTAATAAAAAAAAAAAACACCGCGCAGAAGCTTGGCCCTGCTCGATGTCCCCGCGCCTTTTCGAGTATCCCGCCTTATTGAGTGTCGAGAAATACTTTTCGAAAATACATTTTAGGAAATTTTCATCTAGGGTTTTTCTGCTAGGGTTTTCGCCATTCGTTCGCTCTGCTAGGGCTTCACATTTCTTTCGTTTGATAGCTTTGAAGTCGTAACAAGATGGAGTTAGATGATCTGACGAGTACACAAGCCGAAGAGCAATCATGAACACAATAAGAAAAGACGGAGAGGACATACGTTAAAGAACAGACGAAGTCAAAGAAACAGAGGAAAAAGAAGGAGGCAAAGAGGATGAAGGAGGGCATTGAAGGGGAAAACTTATCCTGGTAAGTGTCATTTTATTTTCATGTTATTTTTTTTGGATTATAAATTATGCTTTGTCGTTTAATTATCTTAGAGGGTATACGGTTTAGTGTTGAAGGTTTTGGGAGGTATTTTCAGCTCATTTCTGAGTTATGCATGATTTTTTAGGGAATTTATTCATGGGTTATTGTTATATTATGCATTTGGTGTAGATGATTGTAGGGAACAACTTTGGTGAAAGATGGAAGTGATTTTGAACTCAATTGAAGGGTCAATTTGAGGGAATTTCGAACTTTAATCAATTTGGTCATGTGGGCTAGGCTTGGGTCTAGCTTGGGTTAGCTTTGGGCTAAGTCCAATTTTATTATTATAAATGGTCAATAGGGACCTCATGAAGAGTTTCCAACATCATTTAGATGCCAATTTGGAGGTTAAGGCAATCAATTGGGTGAAATTTGGGGACTTAGCCAATTTGGGGCTAAATTTGGGAATTTTGGATTTAGGCCGAAATCAAATGGATTTGAGACTTCACCAAGGACAATTGATGGTTGATTTTGATGTATAAGAATGTTATAAAGATTTTTCAACATTAATTGAGACCAATTGACTAGGCTATGGGTTCAATTTAGTGAGATTAGGTCATATGGTCAAAATTGGGGTTTTGACCCAAATAAAAATTGGGCTCAAATCATGGACCAATTAAGCTTGAATTTGGTTAAGTTTGGTCATATAAAAATTTAATTTGAGTTTAGGATTGTAATTGGGGTCAATTGAGATCAAATTGATGGACATTTAAGTTGGATTTGGGGAAATTTGGGTCTTTAAAGGGAAATTTGGGGATTTTGGTTAAAGATGGTCAAATTGGCCAAATTGGGTCAAGTGGTAGTTGATAGAAATTCAATTGGGAATATTTGGGATTTATTGGGATTTTCTGGAAATATTTGGAATTTTTTGGATTTTGAGCTATGGAAGGGTATTTTGGTAATTTGGGGTGTTTTAGGGGTAAAAGGCCAAGATGGGTATTTTGGTAGAGTTGAGGTACCAACCATCACCAATAAGCCATGGACCAATGGAAACCCTATTTTGGGTCCTCTACATAGTGGTCTTAGCTAAACCATAGATAGCCCTAGGGCTAGTAGGTTTAGAGGACCATCTACATGAGTATCCCAAAAGATCAAGGGATCTAGGGTAGAAATTTGAGTTCAGGGTTGTGAGTGATTGTGGGTGCAAATAAGTGTAGTGAGTGTCTTAGCTCCAGACCAACACCCAAGGTCAACCCTAAGGTCCAACAATCTAAGGGTGACTCATCTTGAGCTTCCCCCGCAGTGACCCCACCTACTAAGTAATTAGAAGTTGAGAGCAAAATGTGGAACTTCAAGTTGAGTAAAGAAGAGGGCAGAATTTCTAATGGTGAGGGTTCCATGTCTAGTTTTTTAAGAATAGTCAATAGGAAAATCCTATGGCTATACCTTAGGCTACTACAAGGGAAAAACTAAACCTCAACCAAAAGTGAGGTCAACAACACCCGAAGAGGTGGATAAGAAGAATGAACCAAATTATTACCCATACCACCAGTTGCTTGGGCACACTATAGACAAATATTTTGTCTTTAAAGACTGGCTTGAGAAGAACCTCAAGGAAGAGAATATAACAATCTCGAAAGAGTATTTGAGAGAACCTGAAAAAGGTTCCATAAACATGGTTTCAGCTGAGTCAATCTCTTCGATCGATCCGTATACTGAAATAGATGAATGGAGTACAACTTGGGATGAACTCAAGAGGGTCCTTAATCAAATACATGATTCATCGAAACAAGCTTTTACGAACACTGAAGAAGAATGGAAGGAGGTCTGGAGCAGATCGTCCAAGAAGA
Organism: Phalaenopsis aphrodite; assembly: GCA_003013225.1. Classification (NCBI taxonomy): domain Eukaryota; kingdom Viridiplantae; phylum Streptophyta; class Magnoliopsida; order Asparagales; family Orchidaceae; genus Phalaenopsis; species Phalaenopsis aphrodite. The sequence continues at coordinate 134,913 of NEWO01000138.1, forward strand.
TCTTGAACAAGATACAGTCTGCATCAAAACAAGCCTCCATTCAGAGTCCGCAGCATACCGAGCCCGAGGTGAAGGTTTCACCAGAAGTTCCGTCATCAACAAGGAAAAAGAGTAAGAAGAATAAAAGCATCACTGCCAAGATTGATAGTACAAAGGGTAGGATAGGGGTTGCCTTTACTAGACTGGTTGTCTCAGATTTGGGGAAGAAAATCCTCGAACCTTTGACTTTGTATGATTATCTTTTTGTCCCTCTAAGGTCTTATGAATATAATGATTATGATTTCGGCTACATTTTGACTATTTTTGGTAATAACGTAACTGATTATGACCGATGTAGCTACGATCTCGATCCTCAAATCGTACTGAAGTCTGATGAACTCGTTGTCAAGTCTAAAGAAGACATCAATGATATTGCTTATGACAACACTGATAATAAAGAGCCAACTCTCAAGTGTCATGCTACACCGCTTTCCATTAGCCTAGATCTTTCCGATGGAGAGGAAGAGACACCGGAAGATTCAACAATGATATCTCAAGAAGAAGAACTCACAGAAGTCAACTTAAGGAGCGGAAAAGTGTTACCACCAAGAACAGCTCCAATAGACAAAGGAAAATAGATAATGACTCGAGAAGAGATACCCCCACCTCTGCCAGTGGAAGAACCGCATAATCAAGATAAAATCAGAGGATCGTACAAAGTAGGCTACAATGTGTTAGCTCATCTTATGAAGTTGCCAGCCCGACTAAGCATCTACGACTCTCTGATCCTGTCAAAGGAGATGAGAGAATCTCTGGTTACAGCTTTGCTTGATCCAAAAATTTGCTTAGCTCAGTTGGCTAGCACATCCTCAGATGAAGTTTGCTCATTGAGAGAACAATCACGGGTAACCTTCACAGATGAAGACTTGTTGCTCAGTACCGTCGACCATAACCGTCCACTCGACATCTCCGTCAACATCGGCAGATTTGTGTTATCTAGAGTTTTAGTGGATCCTGGGGCATCTCTTAACTTGATGAGCCTACAGACACTGGACTATTTGGATATTGAAGCTCAAGAGCTTACGACCGATAAGATGATGTTAAGCAGATTCAACCAAAAGGGAGAAAGAGCCCTTGGATTAATTACATTACTTATGAAGGTTGGAGAACTCGTAACAACCGTTAAATTTCATATCATCGACGCCAAGACCTATTTTAACGCTCTATTGAGTCAACTATGGATTTATGAGCACAATATTGTTCCATCATCCCTACACCAGTGCATCAAATACAACAAAGATGGTCAAGAAAATTGCATCAAGGTAAACCTACAACCATTTTAAGTGCATGAAGTTGGTATCCATGAAGATGTTACCTACAACGCGCCTCCAAAGAAGATTGTCTTCTCGCGCGAGATTTTGACAAACAGAGATGAAGATTCAGAAGAATCACAAAAAGGAGGCCAGACAACTCCGCTTCAACAACCTTCGACCAGTCCCTTACAATGAGTTGGTGGAGGTTCTTCTAGTTCACGCACCCGAGGTCGAGGCTGGGGACGCGGATGAGGAAAGATCAATTTAATTATTGAATGGACTAGGCCAACTATCAACGTTGGTGATGAAGACAGTTCTGAAGATGGAAAATGATGATAAAGCAGAAGAAACCTCAATATGAGATATCCCTAGAAGATATAGAAAAGAATGAATATGAAACAATGTATGATCGGATAAACCACTATGTGAATACTATGACCCTTACTCTGATTCTTCCGTAAAAGGTCGAGAGTTTAGAGGTCAAGGAAGTTCGTAGTGTTGGTTCAAAGCTGATCAAATTTTACCGTGCTTCTATCTCTACTGAGCTTGAAAAACATGTAAATTTGGATGTTGATTCTATTGAATTAATGGAATTACCTTTAGGTTACTTCTCGCCTTGTGTTCAAAAGTTAATTCAACAGGGACACTTACCAAATAAAATGCCAAAAGATAAATTTCAACTTCTTAAAAAACTATGGAATGCTAAAAGTTGAACTCCCAATTCAAAAGAAGGTCTCGGATTTGGTACAGTTGGACCAGTCAATGATTCTGAATTTTGCATGGTTGTTACTAGTAAGTCAAAAGAGGATTGCCTCGATGTGGAGGATGACTCTACTGATTAACCAATAGAAGATGCTCCCCCAAAATTTGAGAAGGAAATTAAATCTACTATCGATGAATTGAAAGAGATTAACCTCGGGGCTGAAGAACGACCTCGACATACATTTATAAGTTCTCTACATGATGACGAAGAATTTACAGAATTGGTCAAACTATTAACAGAATTCAAAAATTACTTTGCATGGAGCTACGATGAAATGTCAGGACTGTCAGCAGAGGTTACAGTCCATAAACTTGGGGTGGACAAGAATATAACCCCAGTAAAACAAGCTCCCAGGAGAATGCGCCTCGAAATAGAACAACAAGTCATCGCCGAAGTGAAAAAGTTGATAGACGCCAACTTTGTTAAAGAAGAGCAATACCCCACGCGGTTAGCTAATATTGTCCTGTTAAAAAGAAAAATGGACACATCCACGTTTGTGTCGACTTCAGAGATTTGAACAAAGCATGTCCAAAAGACGAGTTTCCACTACCTATACCAGAGATGATGGTGGATATCGCTTCAACACATGAGAATTTCTCCTTCATGGATGGATCATCGGGATACAACCAAATTAAGATGGCTCTTGAGGATGCAGCGCTTACACCCTTCAGAACACCGATTGGAATTTTCTGCTACACAGAAATGCCCTTTGGCCTAAAGAAGGCCGGAGCAACATATCAGCGTGCATTGATGAAAATTTTGTATGACCTCATTCACAATCAAGCAAAATGCTACATGGATGATCTGGTTATCAAAAGTAAATGAAAAATAGACCATTCGTACAATTTAAGGATCGTGTTTGAACGGTTACGATGATATGACCTTAAAATGAATCCCTTAAAGTGCGACTTTGGTGTTTCCTCTGGGAAATTTCTATGATTCGTTGTCCGTCTGTCAGCACTATTTTTGGTATGGGGTTTGCCCGTAAGAAGCTGTCGATCATCGGAATTGAAATCCCGTTGCCCGCTTCGGAAGGACGTTAAAAAATTTAGTTTTGAAAAAGATGAAGTCAAACTGACCCCATAATTTTCATAGTTTAGATGAAAGAGCGCTTTACCTCAAATCCTATATCTATCCCTAAGGATGAACACAAGAATTGAGGGTGAGGCTTGATCAAATAAACTAGAGAAAGTTATGACATCCGTTTGATCTACGAAACCAATGTATTG
>NEWO01000138.1:146631-166363 GCA_003013225.1 Phalaenopsis aphrodite
TGAGGATATCGTGTACCCTAACTCCAAACTAATATCCAGGGTCAATCCTAAGGCCAAGTAGTCCTATAGGAACTCTTCTTGAATTCTCTCATAATGATCTTACCTACTATATGCTAGAGGTTAAGACTAATATGTGGAACTTCAAGTTAAGTAAAGAGAAGAGTTTTGAATTTCTAATGGTGGGGGTACCTTTTCTAGTTTTCTAAGACTAGTCAATAGAAAAATCCTATGGCTAGACCTAGGATACTAAAGAAATTTCTAGACCTCAATCAAAAGTGAGGTCAACACCATCATCAGTGAATCGAGATTGACCCGGATAAGATTAAAGCTATCTTGGAAATGCCTCCCCCAATACCTTGAAGCAGCTACGTTCCTTCCAGGGGAAGTTGGCATATCTAAGACACTTTATTTTTAATCTCTCAGGTAGGTGTCGGCCTTTCTCGACATTGATTAAAAAGGACGCCAAATTAATTTGAGAAGAGAAATGCCGGTGGGCCTTTGAGGACGTTAAACAATATTTAATGACACCTCCTATTTTGGCAGCCCTTATCCCGGGGAAACCGTTAATACTTTATACCACAGCTTTGGATGACTCTCTCGGAGCCCTCTTGGCCCAAGTCAATGATGAGGGCAAAGAAAATGCACTCTAATACTTGAGTCTTCGTCTAATACCGACGGAGATAAGGTATCCACCTATTGAGAAGCATTGTCTGGCATTAATTTCCGCCGCCCAAAAGCTTAGACATTACATGCTTTTTTATAAGATTACTCTGATTTTGAAAGTCAATCTGTTGCAATATTTAATGACCTGACCAATACTTTTCGGATGTTTAGCAAGGTGATCAATAATTTTATTGCAATTTAATATAACTTTTGTTCCCCTCCACACTATCAAGGGACAGATTTTAGTGGATTTTCTCACTGCGCACCCACTACCAGCTGGGTCCTCTCTCAACGACGAGTTACAAGACGAGCAAATACTACAAATGGAATTTTCTAATGCACAACGCTGGGAAATGTACGTCAATGGTGCTTCGTCGGCCAGGAAAGACAAGGGATCAGACACAGTTATACCAGGCAAGGCAGGGATCGGTTTAATCCTTATTACGCCAGATAAGGGTTTGCTGAGGTTCTCAAACCACCTGACAGAGCCGTGCACTAACAATGAAGCAGAATATGAAGCTTTAATCACCGTATTGGAATTGACAATATCAATGGATATAACAAACATTGTCATTTATGGTGACTCTCAACTTGTCATCCAGCAAGTTGTCAGGCAATACAGAATTCTGAAACCAAGACTAGCAGAGTACCATCAGTAAATAATGAAGCTCCTGGAGCAAATTTTTGTGGTGACTTTTTACCGAATTCCTCGGGGAGATAATGCTCATGCCAACGCTCTAGCAAAACTCACTAAGGAAATGATGTGTACCCAAAGGATTCCATCAAAGTCACGAAGCAAGGAAGACGAGTCTTGTCTCGAAATGACTTCGAAACTCTACACAAGCTTGGAAAAGAAGAAACAATAAATACAATTGCAGAAATCAACGAAGATTGGCGTCAGCCATTAATAAAATATTTGCATACTGGAAAGCTGCCAGAAGATAGGTCTGAGGCGCACCACATCACAAAAAGGGCCATGTCTTATGCCCTGGTGAGAACTGTTCTCTACAGAAGATTGTTCGACCAAATGTGGCTACGGTGTTTGAGCAGAGTCGAGGCACAGAATATTGTCAAAGAAGTACATGCCGGATTGTGTGGCGCTCACCAATCAGGGCTGAAAATGAAAATAGAGATCAAAAGACTCGGATATTATTGGTCAGCAATGATGTCCGGTTGCATGGATACAGCCAGAAGATGTCACCAATGCCAAGTGCATGGGGTGGTCTTACACCAGCCTCCAATATTGCTACACTTAACTGTTGCCTCATGGCCATTTGAGTGTTGGGGCACGGACATAATAGGTCCGATAGACCCTCCATCTTCCAAAGGACACAGGTTTATACTTGCCGCTACAGATTACTTCTCCAAATGGGCAGATATAGTACCGTTACGTGAGGTTACGACACAACACGTCCTTCAATTTGTTAAAGGCCAAATTGTCTACCGTTTTGGAGTTCCATGAAGAATAATCTCTGACAATGGGATAGCTTTCAAAAGTATAAAGATCAAAAATTTCGTCGGAAGACATGGGATAGATTGGAGATACTCTACAATTTACTATCCCATAGCAAATGGTCTGGCTGAAGCTTTCAACAAGACACTGGTACAGAATTTGAAGAAAATACTGGATGAAAATAAGATGGATTGGCATAACAAACTGTTAGAAGCCTTGTGGGTCTACCAGACGACTTTTAGGACTCCCGCTCAGTGTACACCTTATATGCTCGTGTACGGGACCAAGGTCGTGCTACCGCTAGAAATCCAGACACCATCCCTCAGAGTCGTCGTTGCCAACCAACTCACAACGGAAGAAAATGCAAAACTTAGACTTGAAGAACTGAAGAGTCTTGAGGGAAAACGATTGGAAGAACAACAACATTTGGAGCTCTACCAGGTGAAGATGGTACAAGCCCATGACAAATTGATCCACCCAAGGACATTCAAAATTGGTGACCTCGTACTTGTGCTCAAAAGGCCTATTCTTGCTCGCCGCAAAATAGGTGGGAAATTTGAGCCAACTTGGGAGGGACCATTTGTCATTGAGAAGGTCTATACATGAGGAGCCTACCAGTCAGTGGACTTCCACGGTGAAAGATCCATGTTACCGATAAATGGACAATACCTAAAAACCTATTATGCAACCTGATGTTGCTTAATGCCTCTTGTCTCCGCTTGCCTCTGCTTGCTTTGAAAACTTTGAAACTTTGATTGTTTTAAGATTATCTATGTGGCCAAATGTCTATGATCGGGTCCAAACTTTGTAATTAACCTTAATATAATGAAAATTTTGAGAAGATTTTTGAACTTCATACGTTCTCTTTTCTACTTTTGAATTTAAATACGCTATTAAATCAAACAAAACTCACACATAAAATGAATAATCCTCTTCACCAAAACAAACTAAAATTTACTTTAATAAATACTTTGTTTTGTTCTTGTTCATGCCAGGCTTCGGTCCACTGACGTTTTTTTCTGTCGTCTGCAGAAAAATGTCAGGACAAAGGCTAATCTTTGCCTTCCAGGACGGCTGGAACCTCGCACTGAATGAAGTGATGGCGCCACAAGGAGGTGTCATAGATTTCAACGTGGATTTCAACCAAGTTGATATGGACTACGAGGGTCCTTTAATGAACGTAGTCAGCAATAAAGAAAAGGAAGGACTGCCTTCACTGTTGAGGGTGACCACTCAACACAATGTGTCACACAAAAGTAAAAATGTGATAGCGGAACAAGATCTGATGGAGGGGCCCAGCCGTCTGCCCTCCATGGTAGCTATTCCAGTAAGGGACCTGATAGCCGCCCATAATGAACGATTACTGAATACTCTGCTCCGCAGGACGCAACGCATAAATGCCAGCCGAAAGAAACAGAGAGCCTTTCTGCGACAGGAATGCAAATGCCAGAGAGACGTGAGCAGTTTTCTTACCCCCATTCCTAAGGGACATATTTACAACCCAGATCTGAGAGAAACTTCTGCTAGCCTGCCCACTATATATGAAGAGTCGGGATTTGTGACAGAATTAGATGTGCTCCCTGTTCCAGATATCTTATGCAGGGGTTGACCAACATGCAACGTTGAGGTACCGGTCGGGACATTAGTCACGGGCGCATTTGTAGAATGCCCGGACTGCAACGTTTTGCATCTATAGCATTTCAATACATTAGAAGAATACACTTCAAGCACCAATGATTCTCAGACTCCAGACTTCGCGACAAATGAACCATATGTCCCACTGGGGACGGATCAACGCGCACCGTGGAGCCCAGAATCATACATCCCACTAGAGGCTGAATCTCATATTCCAGATCGACCAACACCAGTTTGTGTTCATGTTGAGGCCCGAAGGAAGGAACGCCCACGGTAGCTGCCAACTCCTGGTATGGTAGAATACGACAAGATAAGTAGAGTAAATAAAAAAATTCGAGTTCTATGAAGAAGTTCAGGGAAAGTTCGTCAACATATTGGAAGGCCTGGAGCTATATACCAGAGTTTTCTCTGAAACTGATGAAAGAAGCATTCTGGACTACATCTTAGATTTAAGAGATAAAGGTTGAGTGGGCCTCTCATGAAGAGGACATATTCTGAGCCGAAGAAATGGATGAGGGGAAATGGAAGAATCACCATCTAATGCGGCTGTTGTTAAAATTTTACTAAAGACAGACAGGGGAATTTGCCTAGGATCCTCATATACGACCAAGTGGATCTGTTACCACTGATGATAAAATGGATGATCAAGAGAATGATCAAGTGGAATATTCTACCCGCCACTTGCATTCCCAATAGTTGCATCATTAACATTTATGAAGAAGGTGACTGCATTCCCCCACACATCGACAATCATGATTTTGTGAGGCCTTTCTATACGGTCTCGTTCATGAGTAAAACCAATATTCTGTTTGGAAAAGAAATCGATATAGTCGGCCCTGGTGAATTCAGAGGAGTTGTGAAGATTCCTCTTCCAGTTGATTCAGTAGTTGTTCTCAAGGACAACGGTGCAGACGTTGCCAAGCACTGCATTCCAGGAGTGCGACACCGTAGGGTGTTTGTGACCTTCCACAGAATGGACAACAGTAAAATACCGTATGGATTCCAGCATGACCCATAATTGGAGGAGTTATTTCCATATGAGCTATGAGAAAGTTGTACCTCTAAGTATATGCAAAGGGAACTCTTATCCTGGAGCATGACTTAGAAGGTCTGCTTGATCAGGAGCTCAACATACCAGGCACAGAGGGTTCACTTACTTTCTTTTAACAACATGACATGTATCTAATGTATGCAGTCTATAGTGTATTCATATCATGAGATGATTCTCAATGTATTTCAGCTTGGATTACATGATGTACCTTTTGAGGCATTAGCCTATGTCTGATTTATGACATTTCTTTTGGAGCAAATTAATGAATTTTTTTCTCAAATTATGCCTTTTTATCAGTTACCTTTTTGTGCAATGGATGAAAGCCGCGAACCATGCGCTGGTTCAGAATTTCAATGAACAAAGAATGAAACAACAAATCTTCAACAATAAATAAAACACAAATGAAAAATAATCATAAATGAGTGAATAACAAAAAAAAAATTCTTTTAAAAATCAACCAATTAAAATTAAAACTTTAAGAATACATTTTTGAAAAATTAAATGTGATGAAAACAACAAGAAAATGAAATGAACCTCATGAGTGGATGCTTTCGTTTTCAGAATTTCCTACTCTTTATGCGTGCAGCACAACCATCGTTATCTACCTTAACTCTCTTTACATCCCCGCAGAATTTTGCATTATGCAAAAAAATCCACAAAGCTCTACAAATCTTTTTCAATAAAATCAATATTTCCACATGACACACTTCTGCAAATTCAACACCACAAGCTCTTTGTAATTTTTAAATCACATCTTCAAATCAGTACCTAAATCCTGATTCTCACATTTCAAGGTCAATACCTAAATTTCGACTCTCTCCTGGAATTGATACCTACATTTCAATTCTCTCATCTTTGGATTGGTACCTACATTTCAATTCTCTCACATTTGGATTGATACCTACATTTCAATTCTCTTACCTTTGGATTGATACCTACATTTCAGTTCTCACATCTCGAAATTGATACCTATATTTCAATTCTCATTTTTGAGTCAGTACCTAAATCCTGATTCTCATATTTCGAGGTCGATACCTAAATTTTGACTCTCTCCTGGAATTGATACATACATTTCAATTCTCTCATCTTCAGATTGATACCTACATTTTAATTCTCTCATCTTCGGATTGATACCTACATTTCAATTCTTGCATCTTCGAATTGACCTACATTTCAATCCTCATTTCTGAATCAGTCTTACATTTCTGGTTCATTTCATTCGAGGTCGGTCCTTACATTCTGACACCCTCTTTTGAGAATTGACCTACATTTCAATCCTCATTTCTGAATCATTCCTACATTTACGATTCATTACATTTGAGGTCGGTTCTTATATTCTGAAACCCTCTTTTGAGAATTGACCTACATTTCAATTCTCATTCTCAAATCAGTCCTACATTTCTAATTCATTACATTTGAGATCGGTCCTTACATTCTGACATTTTCTTTTGAGAATTGATATACATTTCAATTCTCATTCCTACACTTTTGATTCATTACATTCAAGGTCGGTCCTTACATTCCGATATTTTCTTTTGAGAATTGATACACATTTCAATTCTCATTCCTATATTTCTAATTCATTACATTCGAGGTCGTTCCTTACATTTCGACACCCTCTTTTGAGAATTGACCTACATTTCAATTCTCATTCCCGAATCAGTCCTACACTTCTGATTCATTACATTCGAGGTCGGTCATTACATTCCGACATTCTCTTTTGAGAATTGATATACATTTAAATTCTCATTCTTATATTTTTGATTCATTACATTCGAGGTCGGTCCTTAAATTCCGACATTCTCTTTTGAGAATTGATATACATTTCAATTCTCATTCCTACATTTTTTATTCATTACATTTGAGGTCGGTCCTTACATTATGACACTCCCTTTTGAGAATTGACCTACATTTTAATTCTCATTTCCGAATCAGTCCTACATTTCTGTTTCATTACATTCGAGGTCAGTCCTTACATTCTGACTCTCTCTCTCTCTCTTTGAATTGATATCTAAATTTCAATTCCTACCTCGGGGCCAGCACTTACATTCTGACTCCCATTCTTTAAAAATCTTTGAAATTTCATAACTCAAAGTCCACTCTCCAATCCCCAGCGAGATTCCCTACTTCTTGACTTGATCAAACACACACTTGCTAATTCCCCGACAGAAAAAAATCAAACACACGACCCTACACATATTTTTGGGTCTGTTAACTTAGAGGTTGTATTGGTTTTTGTTGATGTCCTCGGTTAACGCCAATACATGCGGTGTGTTTGCTCAACACACCACACTTATTGGGGGTCCATTTGTTGACCTCACTTTTGGTTGAGGTTTAGTTTTTCCCTTTTAGTAGCCTAAGGTCTAGCCATAGGATTTTCATATTGACTATTCTTAGAAAACTAGACATCAAACCCTCACCATTAGAAATTCTAACCTATTCTTTACTCAACTTCAAGTTCCACATATTGGTCCTAACCTCTAGCACTTAGTAGGTAGGGTCACTATGGCAAAAACTCAAGATGAGTCAACCTTAGGACTGTTGGACCTTAGGGTTGAACCTGGTGTTGGTCTGAAGCTAAGGCACTCACTACACTCATCTACACTCATATACACACACATCCACTCACAACCCTATACTCAAATTTCCAGCCTAGATCCCTTGATCTTTTGGGATACTCATGTAGATGGTCCCCTAAACCTACTAGCCCTAGGCTATGGTTTGGCTAAGACCATTATGTAGAGGACCCAAAATGGGGTTTCCATTGGTCCATGGCTTGTTGCTGATGATTGGTACCTTAACTCTACCAAAATACCCATCTTGGTCTTTTACCCCTAAAACACTCCCAACTTACCAAAATACCCCTCTTGGACCCAAAATTCCAAAAATTCCTAGAAAATCTCGATAAATCCCAAATATTCCCAATTTTAATTCCCTAAACTACCACATGACCCAATTTGGCCAATTTGACCATGTTTAAACAAAACCCCCAAATTTGCCTTTAAGGGCCCAAATTCCCTAAATTCAATTCAAATGTCCATCAATTTGACCTCAATTTCAATTTTAAACTCAAATTCACTTTTGATATGATCAAATTAAACCAAATCCAAGCTCAATTGGTCCAAGATTTGAACCCAATTTTGAGTTAGGTTAAAGCCCCAATTTTGGCCATATGACCTAATCTCACCAAATTGAACCCATAGCCTAGTCAATTGGCCTCAATTAATGTTTCAAAATCTTGATAAAATTTCTATACATCAAAATCAACCATAAATTTACCTTGGTGAAGCCTCATATCCATTTGATTTTGGCCTAAATCCAAAATTCCCAAATTTAACCCCAAATTGGCTAAGTCCCCAAATTTCACCCAATTGATTGCCTTAACCTCAAAATTTGAATCCAATTCATGTTGAAAACTCTTCATGAGGTCCCTATTGACCATTTACAATAATCAATTTAGATTTATTCCAAGGCTAACCCAAGCTAGACCCAAGCCTAGCCCAACATAACCAATTAGATTAAGGTTCAAAATTCCCTTAAATTAACCCTTCAATTAAGCTTAAAACCACTTCCATTCTTCACCAAAGTTGTTCCTTATGATCATCTACACCAAATACAATATTTATTTGGGCCAATTGACATGGATATCCTAGCCCAAACCCAAGTTTTGGTCATTTGCAGCCACTTGGACCCAGGCACTAAATGTGACATAACCACCCTAAAGTCACCAAAGTAACTCCACCCAGCCATTAGTTGGATTTAGTGACCAGTCCAAACACCATGAAATCACCTAAATCAAGCCATGGACCAAAGGTCCCCCAAATTAAGGGATATTATTTCAAAAAATGCACATGCTTAAGATATCTTTGCCAAATCAAAGCACATTTGCATTAAATTGTTGTGATGGATTCATCCGGGTTCCCTAAGCTCCTAGCCACCTCCCACTGGCCAGCCGGCCAGCCTAGTGGCCGGAAAAGCTCAAAAACAAGAGCCACCCCCATGGAACCTCACCCAAATCAAACCTAGAGGCCAGCTCATCCAAATCAAATTGAAGAGCTGCTATGCCCTCCACCTAAGGACCACAATGCGCCCAAACTTGTGCCCTGAGAGCCACCCCATGACCATTTTTATAAAAACTCACCTCCCACGGCCATGGGAGGTGTGCTGAAATTTTCTTAGAGAGGCCTCTCCAAACTTCACACAGAGCTTCCTTAAGATCCCCCCAGTGCATTCCAACCATTTTCCCTCACCAACTCCCATTGTTGGAGCTCAATTTTGAGCTTGAAACCTTGCCAAAAAATATGGACAGATCCCAACACACCTTCACATTCCACCAAACTAAAATTAACTTTACCCACACATTCACAATAGTGAAATAAGCCAAAACCCCATAAAATCCCTCTCCCACAGAGCCTCTACCATAGCTCTAGACCAACACCCAAATTTGTTCATGATTGAATTCCTACTTAGGCCTTACACCAAGACCAGGGACTCAATCCCTAGCCTCCTTGGACCCCAACAAATGTGTCGAACCCCTCTGCTCAAAGCTTCACTTTTCAGAGCAAAGGTATAAAACCTCACCTCATCCCGAGCCTATTTTGATTCTCCATTTAATTAGGCTTAATTTAATTGCATGGTTACCATATGGATATGTTTGTCTCACTTAGACAAGTCCATAGGATCAAACTCAAGGTGATTTGGTTGAGTCTAAGCTGACATCTTAGGGTTTTAGTGTGGACGGTCATGGAATCATTCTATCGGGGACGTGACGGGGAGCTGTTCGATTGAGCGTGTATCAAACGGATGGAGGAGATCGAGTAGGACGACGCTTCGGGACATAAACCGTGGTCTGAGTCAGCAGCTACGTGGATGACGACCTCCAACCAGAGCGCGCCACGCATGCCTTCGGAGCTGCCTAGGATCTAGTCAGCACGCGCAGTTTAAATAGATAAATAGGGTTTTTTCTTATTTATTTAAATACCCTTAACGTAGAAAATTCATAACTTTGTGTAGAAAAATCACTAAAAGAAACTAAAATATCCTCTAGCTCAGTGAATAGAGGAAAACAATGTGAAATAAATTTTAAGGCCATTTTATGCATATTTTATTTTTAATTATTTAAACACTGTTTTGAAGTATTTGATTCTCCATGCATATTGACACATCACCTTAGCTTGAAATTTTAACATGTTGTAGCCTATATCAAGAGAGATATCCTCTAAGTTTTTCAAAGTTAGAGAAGTTTCTATACAAAGATCCATATTTTTCAAGTTATTCCACATTATTTCTTTAAAATAATCATGGAAGTTAGCATATTAATTAGAAAATCCTAAGAAAATTTTGGAAGGTCCATCGTGACTAGAGAAACCTTTCGACATGGTTTCATGGATCAATTCATTTAAAATACCCTTAAATTTTACAAACACAAAATCACTAAACTAATTAATTTTGGAAAATATAAATAATTAAAGGACTTGATTTTTTATCTTCACTGTGATTTATGATCCAAAAAACTCATCATAAAAAGTTCAAAATATTTTGAGTTCATTTGATAACGTAAGTTGATTTTTAAAGATAAATACCACTTTTGGTATTTAAATGATTTTTTTTAAATCAAAATATAGCTCAAAAAATTATGAAACTTAGTTTTTTGAGTTCTCTCTGATAAGGGATATTTCATTAAAATGAAATTATATTTAAAATAAAAACTTGATTTTTAGGCTATTTTAAATATTTAAATAACGAAAAAATCATAAAAACATAAAAATAATAAAAATTATGAAAATGTTTTAAATTACTTCCTAATCACCTAGGAACAATTAGAATATTTTTCCTGGTTCTCTAAATAAAAATATTGAATTTCAAAGCTTAAAAATAATTTTTAAAGGCCAGAATTGAGTTTTTTTCACTAAAACAATTCCAATAAATCAAAGAAAAATCATAAAATTATGAAATTTATTTCTTTGGGTTCTATAACCTCAAAATGATTTTTCAAAAATATAAAACTTATATTTCACCACATAAAATATTTTTTTTTATTAAATATCTCATAACTAAAAATAATTCTAATAAATCACATAGAATTTGAAAAATTATGAATTTATGTTTAAAGGCTTCTCTAGTCTAGGTCTACCTATAGTAAAAATTTTAAGGGATTAGAATTTATCTTGGTCGTGTTAGGAATTTTCTTTGAAAAATCCTATTTTTGTATTAAAATAAATATATAAATTAAAATAGATTCTGAAAAATCACATTTTCTACTATGATGTCTTAATTGACCCTTGAATGAGGTAGGATAAAAATTTCAAAGTCATTTGAATTGAATTTGACAAATTATGAGGTGTTTGAGCCTTAGGGGAAAATGTGTAATTTTGGAAATTTAGCCTTAATTAACATTTAGGCTTAAGTCAAGGAGGGGAATGGGTAACCTCTGATCTTAATCAATTTTTTTGATTCCTGAAACACAAGGGGTCAATTGGTAGGAACCAGTGCCACTTTCTTAATTAAGTTAATAAATTTCTAAATCATTAAAAATTTGGAAGTTTATTAAAATTAAATGATCCTAGACTTAGGGGTATGACTTTTAAAGTCAATAATTAATCAATTTAATACCCCTATTTTGATTTTTCAAATAGAATTCAAATCATGAATCATGACCACTTAAAGCTTAACCCTTTTCAAAACTAATTTAGACACTCACCTAGGCCTTAAGGGCTTAGTGGTGACTTAGGCTAATTCAAAACTGACAAAATGAGGATTAGAGAAAAAAACATAATTAAAGCAAACATCCTTGAAACACCGCTAAGCCAAATTAGGATTAAAAATTTGGCTAAGTGTTCAAATTACACTAACTTCCCCTTCAAGGGAATTTACTCACATAATTTTCAAATTAAATGATAATGACCCCTTTCTTAAAGATAATTGACACTTCAATGTTCACTGAGCATTAAGGGTATTTATAGGATGAATTATTAAGCAACACAATAGGTTTAAAAAGAACTCGGGATTTTCCACCAGGCTGCGAGAAAGTAACATGAACCTGCTTCTTTCTCTAGAGCTGTTGGACATCTCGGATATCTACTAAACTTAATATATCTTGCTTGATAAAGTCATCCCTAATTAAACTTCTAAGAACCCGCCAAGGTATGACATAGAGTTTTGAAAATTATCAGAACTTTACTGTTAATGCTCTACATAAATGCCCTCACATGCATTTTTAAGTTTCAGGTGGTAGAACAATAACACTCGTCAGATACGATTTTACAGTTTATAGTACTGTCTTTCTTCTGCCTTTTCCTTACATGTTTTATGTTTGCATTTACCTACATAAACTTGCATGTTAACCATAACCATAACCCGAAACCAAAATTAAAATTAACCCAGATAAAACTCACTGCCACAACATTAAAAATATAAAACAACTCAAAATTTAATCACAGACATCACACAAAACTACAACTTCAACTAAATTAAGATGTCTCTATCGGATGATCGGGAATCCCTCGGAGAAGGTAACCTACGGTTGCTAACGAGGCTCCCTACAGTTTAAATGAAATTATGGAACTCATTAAGTTGAGTTTTGTAAGTTCATTTGGACTAAGTGAATCCAATAGAAAATAGTGGTGCTGGAACGAGGGAACCGTAGGATCCTAACCGGTGTCACTCTAATCAACTTTAATATGCCCTCATAAAATTTAAATAACTTCAACTATAGGGCCACTTGATTTGACATTATAACTTGACACACTAGAAAACTAGAACTTGTCACGACAAGGAGCTAGCATGGTAGGCAGCACAGTTATCTTCAACAGTAAAACATGTATTCGCCAGCTAAACCAATCTTCCTTCCTTATACTTAAACAAGAAAGTCATCGAACTTTGAGGTTGCTTGCTTATGCAACGTAAATCCTCACCTTATCTTTAGGCCTTTATATAGCCCTGCTATATAATATAAGCCCTAACTCGTTAAGGGATTTTGAGGTTGTCGTTTGTCATGACCTAAATCCTCATATCTTCCAGGCTATTTGCATAATCGTTTCGCACGAATGTAAGCCCTAACTAATAAATTGGCAGGATGAAACACCTAAATATTTCTCCTCAAAACAGAAGCCAAACATTAGAATAGCTTGGAAAGTCAGTGGGGTTCTCCTCTAGATCCATGACATCCCCTAGTTCTTCCTTTTTTGGACTCTACAATAAAATGTTCTAAATTTGAACCAATCCCCTTTCACACCTCTATGTCTGATTTCATTGAAGAGTCCTACCCTTTCAAATTCCTTGAAGATAATATTTCTTGATTTTTATCGAGAGTCTTCTTATGTGACTTTGGTCATTTAAGATGTAATTAACTTTATTATTTTCACACATTGGTAATGTGTTCATGTCCCTCTTGGACCAAATTACCCTTCTTCCGTTGATATACTTTACCCATTTCTGTCTTGGGAAGGTATGGTCAACTCCTTTGACTAATCTAGAGTTTGGTCCCTAATTCCGTGGTTACGTTAGGAGGATACTAACTGCCACTCCAGAGCTCCCACTATTCCCTCCCTGGAGGGCTAATAATCTTGCATCAGTTTCCCATCAACTGGATCAAAGTGTGGATTTTAATATGTCATCTTAAAATCTCTAATTCTGCATCCAATAAAGTATATTTTCCTATTTATTTGCACCCAATTCCATATATGAAATACTCTCCCATGAAATCAAATGTGATTATCCTCATGTTGTAGAAATAATAACGCTTTTGGAACATATGTTTCTCAACACATTTTTAACATTTCAATTGGTCAGATCGAAAAGTAAATGAAGATCGGAGTTCAAATCATCACAAATTATTGACATTTAAAACCATATAAAAAATTAATTCTTCGCAAAACTATATCTCAAAGTAGGGAGAAGGATAAAAAAGACTACTCAGAATTCATAAGAAGAATATGAAAAAATACGAATTTAATTAATAAAAAACAAGCTTACAAAACAAAAGAAAATAAAAGACAATTTATCTCATAATTCTTCCGAAGCAAACTCCTAAAAGTTCTCTCCAGGCCTTTCTCTCATTAAAAGCACTCTCAACTCTCTCTTAGAATTGTAATGAAGAAGAAATCTCTCACCTTCCCTCTCCTCTTACAATCCTTGAAAAAATTTTTCAAGCCCTTGGCTTTCTGTCTCTCTCTCTCTAACTCTCCTTCAAGTCACACACCACGACTCGCCCCCTCTCTTTCTCTCTCCTCTTTTAAGCCCTAGACTTACCTCTCTTTTATCAAAGGCTGCCTCACTCCAAAAAGAATTCAAAATTTCCCCCTAAAATTTTGTCTCAAAGTCAACTCTTTTGAATTCAAATGACATGTACATTGATCCAAAAGACATATTCCTTCATAAAAGAACCTTCTAAACTGTCTAGATGAATTAAATTACTCCAAATGGTGTTTAGAACAAGTGTCCCTTTCAAAATTTGCAAAAATTTCATCTCCAAACACCTTAATATACAAAAAATCATCCCTGATGCAACTGGCACCAAATCTGGCGTGTCTTAAGCCAACCTCTATCAAATGGCGCATCTTGCACCAATTTGGCGCATCATGTGCCAGTTTGCTAAAAACTATGTTGTTCTAGGCTTGGACGCATTTAGCGCCGATCTGGCGCATCTGGCGCCAGTTTGGAGTGTGGCGTCAATCTAGTTCATCATACTCCAGAATCTGAAACTTCATTGTTTTAGCTCCAAATTTCATTATTTTTGCTTCTTTTGCACCAAATGCCTAAAATTGATATACCTGCAACAAAAACATAAATATACCCTTCTTTAAGGTGTAATATCACCAAAAATAGGGATAAAATATATACTTAAAATAACATTTTAGTTTGGTTTATCATCTTCCCAAAAATTAATTTCTACGAGGACATTCCTATAGATATCTTATAAGCTGTCTTGTAAGCCCATAATTCAGTATTTAATCTAGAAAACCAATCCATTTTATTAGGATTCACAGCTTTTCCAAAATTCTTTTGATTTCACGATTAAATACTTCTGTTAAACCTTTAGTCTTGGGATGATAAGCAGTTGCAATTCTATGCATAATATTATATTTTTCCACCAACATAGCAATTCTTGCATTCCTAAAATGAGATGCTCCATCGGTTATGATTATTTTCGGCATTTCATATCTTGTAAAATATTTTTGATTAAAATTTTTGAAACACTTCGAACATCACATCGAGATAAAGCGATTGCTTCAATCCATTTTGACAGATAATCCATTGTAATCAATATATATACATTTCCAAATGAAAGTATAAATGGTCCTATAAAATCCAATCCCCATGCAACAAAAATTTCAACTTCCAAGTTAAAATTTAGAGGCATTTCATTGCTTTTTGAAACATTATCTACTCTCTGACATCGATCATATGTTTATATTGTTCTCTTCAAATCTTTACATTTTTGGATAATATCTTGAATTTTCTTATAAGGCACACATCTTCTCATAACTAAATCTTTACATTGTTTATATAAATATGGGTCATCCCTAAAGTAAGATTTTGCATCATGAATGAATTTTTTTTATTGTTGTCTTGTCAGTCCATACAGTAAAATACCACTAACAATATAGTTCACAATATCAACATACCATGGTATTTCGTATCCTTTAATAGCATAAAATTGTTCATCAGGAAAAGTTTCATTAATTTCTTTTTCTAAATTCAAGTTCTTCTTCCTATTCCAGTCTCAATAGATGATCAACAATTTGATTATCAGTCCCTTTCCTATCGACTACCGCAAAATTAAGTTCTTGCATCAGAAGTACCCATCTAATTAATCTTGGTTTTGCATCCTTCTCTTGCATTAGATATTTAATAATCGAGTGGTTTGTATGCAGAACACATTTAGCTCCAATTAGATATGATCTAAACTTATCAAAAGTATATATAATTGCTAATTACTTTCTTTCAATAGTGGTGTAATTTATTTGAGAATCATTAAGAGTCTTACATGCATAGTATATAACTTTAAAAATTTTATCATATCTTTGCTTCAAAATAGCTCCAATTGCATAATCACTTGCATCACACATTAGTTAAAAAGGTTTCTCCCAATCAGGTGAAAAAATTACAGCAGTAGTGATCAAGTTTTCTTTCATTGTTTCAACAACATTAAGGCACTCTTGTGAAAATCAAATTTTGTATCTTTTTCTAGAAGCTGGCACAAAGGATTTGTAATTTTTGAAAAATCTTTAATATATCACCTGTAAAATCTAACTTGTCCTAAAAACCTTCTGACTCCTTTTACAGTAGTAGGGGAAGGTAGGTTAGATATAACCTATATTTTTGCAGGATCTACGTCTATGTCATTTTTTGATGATAACCGGTATATCCATCTACAAAGAAAAAATATATGTGCCCAGCCATTCTATCCAACATCATGTCCAAAAATGGTAAAGTAAAGTGATCATTCCTAGTGACCAAATGTAATTTTTTATAATCTATGCAGATTCGTCATCCAGTGACTTATCTTGTTATTATTAATTCATTATTCTCATTTATTACGATAATCACACTTCTTTTCTTAAGAACACAATGGAATAGACTCACCCAAACACTGTCTGAAATAGGATATATTATTCCATCATCTAACCATTTTAAAATTTCTTTCTTGACAGCTTCTTTCATCATAGGTTTCAATCTCCATTGAGGATCAACTCTTGCTTCATGATAATCTTCCAATAAAATTTTATGCATACAAATTGAAGAACTGATTCTGTTAATATCAGCTAATGTCCATCCAAAGGCTTTCTTATATTTTCTCCAAGTTTCTAACAACTTTTATTCTTGCGTATTAATTAATTTTGAGCATACAATACATGTAATGTAGATAAATCTCCTAAAAATGCATACTTTAAATGTGTAGGAAGTGTTTTCATTTTTAGTTAAGGAGGTTTCTCAATAGATGAAATCAAATTCTTTTTATTATCTGTAGGATCTAACAGTTCAAAATATTCTTGAACATAATCTAAATCTTTATTACTCACTTCCATAGATTCAACTTGAATTTTATCCTCATCTTCCAAATATTCATTTTCAAATTTCTTTTCAATTGTCTCCGTGAAATATTTATGGCTTAAATATTCATTAATATCCATTCTTAAGCATTCAATGTCTTGCTTTTTTGCAAGATATTTCATTGAATTTGCAATATTAAATATAACCTATTGATCACTAACTCTAATAGTTAGTTCTCCTTTCTGAACATCTATCAAAGCTCTTCAAGTGGCAAGAAATGGTCTTCCTAAAATGATAGGAATTTTCTTATCTTCCTCCATATCTAATACAATAAAGTCCATAGGAAAGATAAATTTATCAACATTTATCAAAACATCTTCTATAACTCATTTAGAGTAGGTAATTGATAGAGGCTAAGATTAAAACTGGTTCCTAAATCACATAAAGCTTTTATAAAAAATATTTTGTCAATAGCGCAAGGAATAGTAAAACTACCAAGATCTTTAAGTTTTTTAGGAAGCTTTCTCTGAATTATAGCAGTGCACTTTTCAGTAAGTACAATAGTATCATTATCTACAAACTTTCTTTTCTTATTAATTATATCCCTCATGAACTTCACATAGCTTGGAATTTGTTCCAAGGCTTCAACAAATGGAATGTTTAGCATTAATTTCCTCAATGTCTCCAAGAATTTTGAAAAATTGGTTATCTTTGTTTTCTGCTTCAATCTTTGAGGAAATGGAGGTGATTGTCTTTTTACAGTGATTTTAATCTATTTAATAGGACATTCTGACTCAAAATGAAAATCTTCACCAGATTTTTCATTTTCCTTCTCTTCTTTCTCAACTCGAACTCCACTTCTTTTTGAACTTTGGTTTCCAATTCTTTTCCACTTCTCAGTTGAATAATAGTAATCTACTGTTTTTTTTTCCTTAAAATTTACTTGAACATTTCTAGTCAACATTCCTAGAGGTCTATTTCTAAGTGTAGTAGCAATACATCCTAATTGATTTTTCATGTTTCTAATTGTAGCTCCTTGACTTTGTAATTGACTTCCCATTTGTAATATTTATTCTTCCATTGAAAATTTCTTCTCCTTACTTTATAAATTACTATTAAAACAAGGTGGTTAATAAGGTTTATAAGTTGGATTTCCTTGATTGTTGAAGTTTCCCAATGGGTTCGTAGCATTGTTTCCCATTGTGGATTAGCAATATTATAGTTATTGTTACTCCAACTGAAACTTGAAAGATTTTTCCAACCAGGATTATAATAATTGGCATAAGGAATGTTAGAATGATTATTTATTGCATTTTAAGTCTCATAAGAAGATTAAGGTTATATTACTTATCCCAATGAGTTTCCTCAAACATAGGTGGTGTCTGAGAATAATTCATTCCATATTGATATATCTTCTTCTATATAGTAGCTATTAAGGTGGCCAATATAGATATTACATCAGAATCATGAATACTAGCTACTCTTTTTGGATTTACCCTTTCAGAGAAACATTGAAAATAATTAGTAGTCATTTGTTCAATTAAAGAATATGCTTCATCAAATGGTTTTGACATTAATAATCCATAAGTAGCAGCGTCAATTATTGATCTAAGAGATCCAACCAATCCATTATAAAAAGTTTGAATTATTAATCAATTTAGCAATGCATGGTGTGGACACTTCCTAAGGAGATCTTTAAATCTTTCTCAATCTTCATAAATTGATTCCCTTTTAAACTGACAAAAAGTTATTGTATCATTTATAAGCTTAGCAATTTTTTAAGGTGGGAAATATTTAGATAAAAATTTTTCTGATAAGTCTCCCCAAGTTCTGATGGATCCAATTGTTAACGAGTTTAACCACATTTTAGCTTATCACTTAATGAAAAAGAAAAAATTCTAATCTGCCAACATTATTCGACACTCCATCATATTTAAATGTAGCACAAAATTTTAGAAAACTAGTAATGTGTAAGTTAGGATCTTCAGTTGGTGTTCCCTCAAATTGATTTTTTCGTACCACTTTCATAAAATCATATTTAAGCTTGAATGAATTGGCAGCTATAGCAGAGTTTTGTATACTAAAATGAATTTCATCTGTTGTAGGATTAGCATAATCACTTAAAAGTCTCTGATGATGTTCATTTCCAGAATTACTTGAGTTGCAAGCCATTTTGCTAGAATTTTCTATCTCTTTTTGTTGTTTTTAAATTTTTCTAATTGTTCTTTCTAATTCTGAATCGTAAGGTACTAAATTTTCAGATCTTAAACTACGCATAAACAAATAAAATAAATAAGCAAACACACTAAAATAAGAAAATATTTAAATTAAACTACAAATAGTTTGCAGTTCAAATAAAATATTCTAAATTATAAAATTATTTACCAATACATTCCGTTCAATCCTCGGCAATGGTGCTAAAAACTTGATGCGAGCATTTGTTGTGTAATGTTTTTGTAAATATTTTTCAATATTACAAAGCACACATGCAGTAGTGTTGATAATAAATACTCAATTCAATCCCAATAAAAAATAACTTTAGTAAAAATAATTTTATTTTTTAAAATATTTAACGGTCAAATCTCGTAATAATAACGCAAGTATACATATCGCTCAAGTAATAAAGAGCTCTAATGGAGTTCTACATATTGATCCTTCAGGGAAGTTGGAAATGCTTATGAATAAATTCTTATAGCTATAGTATAAAACACAATTTAAACTTCAAAAATTAAGTATGAAATTCAAATCTAAAGTAAATGAGTGTATGCTAAGTAAAATGCACTTAGAAGAACTAAGTTAATTAAATTAATTTATAAACTTCAAAAATAAAATTCTATAAACTAAATAAAGTTTCTATGATGAAGAGTTCAAATTTAAGAAAGCATCATTCCCCTTTACAATGATTATATGGATTGTGAAAAAATTAAAATCATTTA
>NEWO01000138.1:166463-184813 GCA_003013225.1 Phalaenopsis aphrodite
TGTGTGTGTGTGTGTGTGTGTGTGTATAATTGTATTGTGCCAAATAAAAGCAATTATATTTTTCACCCACTTTTAAGTGCATAAAGAACATTAACTAATGTAGAGTTTGGTCCATAATTTCGTGGTTAGGTTGGGAGGATATCTACTCTTACTCTAGAGCTCCCACTACTCCATTGTCTGAGGGCTAACAATCTTGCATTAGTTTCCAATCAACTCGACGAAATTGAGGATTTTAATTTGTCGCCTTATAATCTCCAATTCTACATTCAACAAATTCTATTTCTCTATTTATTTGCACTCAACCCCATGGATAACATCCTCACCCATGAAATTGAATGTGACTCTCACTATGTTGTAAAAAGCATAGCCCTTTGAATCATATGTTCCTCAACATATTTTTTCAATTGGCCATATCGAAAAGTAAATGAAGATCGGAGTTCAAATCATCACAAATTTTTTACATTTAAAACCTTATAAAAAAATTAATTCTTCACAAAACCATATCTTAGAGTACGGAGAAGGATAATGAAGACTACTTAGAATTCTTGAGAAAGATACGTGAAAACACGGATTTCATATATAAAATTAAGTTTACAAAATAAAGAAATAAAAGACAACTTATCTCACAATTATTTTCCAAGAAAATCTCTAGAAGTTCTCTTTAAGCACTTTCCCTCTTTACAAGCACTCTCAATTCCCTCTTGAAAGTGTAATGAACAAGAAATCTCTCTCTTCTTACATCCCTTAAAGAAAATCTCCAAGTCCTTGACTTTATCTCTCTAACTCTCTCTCACTCTCACGCCACCACTGAACTTCTCTTCTCTTCTTTGCCCTAGACTTCCTTCTCTTTTATTAGTGGATGCCTCCCTCCAAAAAGACTTCAAAATTTCCTCCAAATTTCTATCCAAAAGTCAAACCTTTTGATATCCAAAAGACATGTCTGATGATTCAAGAGACATATCACTTTATCAAAGAGCCTTTCAAAGTGTCTAGATGCATTGAATCACTTCATGAGGTGTTGAAACATGTGGACCTTTCAAATTTCGCACAAAATTTGTCATAAACCGCCTTAATTCATAGAAAGTCGTCTATGGCGCCTCGGGCACTGATTCTGGCGCTTCAGGCACCAAGTTTCTTAGGTTCGCGTTGTTTTGGGATATGGCGCTTTAGGAGCCAAATCTGGCGCTTAAGGCACCAAATCTCTGTAAAATGTCAATCTGGCACTTTATGCATCAGCTCTTTGTAAAGTGGCACTTCATGCGCCAATTTGGCGCTTTAGGCGCCAGATTCACAAAATTAGCTATTTTGGCTCTAAATTTCGTCATTTTTGCTATTTTTGCTCCAAATGCCTAAAATTGATATACCTGCAACCAAAACATGAAAATACTCTTCTTTAAAGTGCAATAACACAAAAAATAAGCATAAAATGTATACTTAAATAACGCCTTTTTTGGTGTATATGTTACTTATTTCTCTTTAGAAGCCCTTTTCTCTCTGCAGTCATTGTGCTCCTCTTCTTTTTGACGACATGACTACACGCTCACCGCATTTTTTAAACTGTTGAATCCAAAATTATCCGGGAGACACGCCTAGGGAACATAGTGCTTAAAGGAGGAATTTTAGTCAAAATTATTCATGAAATGGACCTCCTTTTTATAGGAATGGGGGGTTGTATAATTACAAATTGTGCACCTAGTATACGTAGGTATAACAGATGTGTTTTAGGCAAGGTGGCTACCAGGTCGGGTTGCCATCGAGTCAGGTGGTTGTTAGGTCAGGAGATCGCTTACTGAGGACCAGTGCCACCGGATTTGGAATTGGACGGTTTGTCTCGCCCATTTAGTCTGTATAGGGTGTAGGACGCTGGAATTGTCCACATGAGTCTGGCTAGATATATTTTTTAGGAGCTAATCTACTCTTATACTCCCATTTATCCACCTGGGAGTATTTATGAGAGAGCGGGCCGGGTAGGCTAGCAGTTCTTAATCATCTTTTTATACGGCGAGGGGAGGGTAGTTCAGCGATCCCACGTCACCTTTTTCACCTACTGCGAGATATCTTTGAGATTCAGGATGACCTTTTATTAATATACAATTATAACCATCTCGGCAATTATAGTTAAACTACGACTGTTATAACCCCACCACAACTATTATAATTAAAATACATAAATTGTTTTCTCAATTACCCTCAACGGTTATATGTATTAGGTTATTTCAAAATATTATGATTTCTACATTATCGTGTAGTCTTATCCTTTTTAATTCAGGTGAATAGTTGATCTATGTACTTCTAATTATATACGAGATTATTTTAACTGAGTCAGATCCCATGATTTTTTCTCTTGATAGAATTTTTTCATATAAAAAATTTTGATGTTTTATCCCATGACTTCTTTTTTCTATGTGTATATTGGATCTTTATGCAATTCTAAGTAATTAAATTATCAATTCAGCGCCATGAAGTTCTTAACACATAGCAACACACTTAATTATTTGCATTTCACGAGCTTATAAATGTAAATATTAAAGTTTAGGGGTTAGATACATGATAATTATATACATTTGAAGTTTAGGTATTTAATTATTTCTTTAATAATAATGTATTATAATTTTTCAGTCATTTAAGATTTATACAAATTTGATATAATTGTATTCGCATGCGGGATATTATGTTAAGACAAAGATCTTGCATCTTATGGTCGTCGGTGATCATATTATATTTTGAAAGCCAAATCAACCTTAATTGCCAAACAGCTCAGGAAAGCCACGCAAACTTTACCCATTAAATGAAATAATGAATAATTAGTGGGATATACACTTGTCATTCCTATTATATGCTTATAATATTAAATTAAAAAATACTAATATTTAATATATAATTAAATAAATTATAATAATTAAAATTTATTTAAATAATATATCATATATGTTATGAGCTTTCCTTTTAAGTTATAACGGAACATTTAACAATTTAATTATTGAATAACAAATGAAATTATTCGTGAATATAAATAAATAAGTTGTATCATATTTAAATTTTGTTTATTCAATATTTGAGTTCTTAAAAAATATTCCAGCTTATTTACTTATTAATTTAAATTAATTTGATCAAGTATTAATGAAATTGAGCCCAAGTTGTTCATTGAATGCATTTGGTTTATTCATAACGTTTGATATAATAAAAAGAAATATTAATTGTTATTGTTAACAATTGCAATGGAGGAGGAAGAAAGAAAAAGTGGTTACAGATACAATTGTGTCAAACAAAGAGTAAAAGATACATATATATATACAATAAGTAAGAAGACAAAACTACCCTTAAGTAAGGTAAAATAATAGACGTCTATAATGTCTAGCACCCCCCCCCCCCTCAAACTCACGATGCATCAAGGGAAATCATCGAGAGTTTGCTGGTCAAAAAATAAAAACGTTAAGTTGAATGTGAATTGGTAAACACATAAGCAAATTGCATGGAGGAGGAAATGTAGGGTAAGGTGATAGTGTCATATTGAAAGTGATGGCGAGTGAAATGACAATCAATTTCAAAATGTTTGGTGTGCTCATGGAAGACTGAGTTGTAGGCAATTTGAATAGCACTCTTGAGAAGGAGACACCAATATTAGCAAGTAACCAGCGCAACCAAATAATTTCTACACTGGTGGATACCATGGCATGATACTCAGCTTCGGTATAAGTGCGAGAGACAACTTCTTGGTTCTTACTCTTCCAAGAAATAAGAGAATCTCTTAGAAAAATACAAAATCCTATGGTAGACTTGCGACTGGTGGAATCACCACTCCAATCAGCATCTGAGTCCGTACGTAATTCTAAAGAAGAAGATGCAGGAAAGAGAAGACTCTGAAATTGAGTGCCCCAAAGATACCGAAGAATGAAAAGAACAACTGCCCAATGAATTGTAGTAGGAGAAGCAACAAACTGACTAACAACATGTACAACATAAGCAATATCAGTTCTAGTGATGGTAAGATATACCAGGCTGCCAACAAGTATACGATACAAGGTGGGATCAGACAAAGGAACACCATCAGAAGAGGTATAATGAACATTGACCTCAAGAGGAGCACCAATTGTTTGAGAATCAGAGAGACGAGCTTGTTTAAGGATGGTGCTAATATACTTAAATTGGAAAAGAAGATAACCTCTACGAGAATGGGCTACTTCAAACCCCAAAAAAATATCGAAGAGTACCCAAATCTTTCATCTCAAATTGTTGAGCTAATTGTAATTTCAACTCTGCAATTTCATTATCATCATCCCTAGTAATAATCATGTCATCAACATATAAAAAGAGTATGATAGGACCATGGGAGGTACTCTTGACAAACAAGGCAGTGTCATGTGAGCTAGAATGAAAACCAAGAGATGCAATCACAATAGAGAACTTTTCAAACCAAGCTCGAGGAGCTTGTTTAAGGTCGTGGAGGGCTTTCTTTAATTTACGAACTTCATCATGTTTATTAGAGACACCTTGTGGAGGCACCATGTAAACTTCCTATTGAAGATCACCATTTAAGAATGCATCTTTCACATCCATTTGAGAGATATGTCACTAATGAATAGATGCGACTACAATAAGAGTACGAATAGTAGTCATTTTGTCAACAAGAGCAAATGTTTCTTTATAATCCAGACCATACTGTTGAGAATGTCCCATAGCAACGAAACAAGATTTATATCGCTCAACTGACTCATCAGACTTGGTTTTAATCTTATACACCCAACTAGAACCAATTATACGTTTTCCTGGAGGAAGAGAAACAAGGTCCCATGTATTTGCCTTGTGCAAAGGAGAAAGTTCTTCTGCAAATAGCTTGCTGCCAAAGAAGATCAAGAACAACCTCTTGATAGGAGGGAGGCTCAGACAAATTGTGAATGGAGGTTAAAAAGGAAGCAAAAGAAGCATAATAAGTGGAGTAAACAAAATCTGACAATTTAGTAGGGTTATGATCACGTTGAGGGTAATGAGAAAGAGGAGGATCCATAGCCACAGAAGGTTCTTCGGGAACAATAGAGATAGGGGGAGCAATAGGATCTTCAGAACCACCAGTGTCAACCCTGCAAAGTTCAATATCAAAATTATTTGGATGATGAAACACATGATGAGGTGCAATATCAGTATCTATATGAAAATGATCTATTGATACAAGATCAGACTTCGAAAGTCAATAAGAAGGAAGAATGGAGTAAAATGGTATATGCTCATGAAATACAACATGACGTGAGACAAAAAGTTTTTGAGTGACAGGATCATAACAACGATATCCTTTCTGACCATCATCATAACCAAGAAAAACACATATTGTCGAACGCGAAGATAATTTATTACATTGTGCATGAGGAAGAAGAACAAAGCAAGTAGAACAAAAAACTCTCAAAGCGGAATAATCAAGAGAGTGGTGATGCACGGAAACTTGGGATTAAATTAATAATAAATATGCAATGTAACCCAAACAATAATGTAACTTTAATGAAATAATTTATCTTTAAAACCTCTTTTAAACTCCCAATTCCCTTTTACATATAACTCAGGTATACATATCGTTCAAGTAATACAGGGCTCTAATGGAGTCCTAGATATCTATCCCACGGGGAAGCTGGAAATATAGATTTTTTTTTAAGAAAAGAGCAATAATCGCTCCCTAGGTGTTACACACCAAAAACAGTTACAAAAAGGATTGAAAGAAAGTCCCCCATACCCAAAAATATAGAACTCACACACTAGGGGGGCCTTGTACTCATTACAAACCGACCCAAAAAGGAAACCGAATAAAAAAGACGCATCAAACAGTACAAGAATACTAGTATCAAAACAAATAATAAAACCCAAATGACTGTATCTGAAGTGCATTAAAAAATTTGATCGCAACGGTGGGAGAGCACACAAACCATCAGTCGAGAGCTGCAAAGGATTCCAAACCACTCGCGTTGAGAAGGTAACACTCCAAAACGAGGAAGCAAAGCAAGAAACTTAAGGTGTACACCGACAAATCATTTAACTATCCTCCAAAGAAGATGAAATTATTCCAGAGAAGTTTCTGTAGACATATAGGAAAAAAAATGTTATATATATATATATATATATATATATATATATATATATATATATATATATATATATATATAAGCAAAGGTTCCAGGCATTTAATATAATTGATGTTAGTACCAAACAAAAAATAACACCAGAAAAATAATAAACACCACCACATAAATTTGAAAAACCTCAGTCGGAAGAAACACTAAATGGAATCTAAAAAAAAAACATCATCTCCTGATAAAAGGCAAATCTAAAGAGTTTTATCAAATCTAAAGAGTCACCACGTAAAAACGTCCTAAGTTGAGAAGGAGGTGAAACATCAATAATAGTGTTACCCAAAAATTTTCCATTTTTGGCCAACCAGTTCGCTAGGGAGTTTCCTTCCCGCACAACATGATTCAAAATAAAAGAAAGGTTAAATTTATCAATAAGAAACCAAATTTTGTTCCAAATCCCCAAAACATTCCAATTAGATATGGTTCTTACACCAAAATCATTGTAAATAGTAAAAGAATCCGTCTCAAGCATCAATTTGGAAAAGTTACAAGAAATAGCCACATGAAGAGATAAGAGGAAACCCCTGTCTTCAGCTTCCAAAGGGAAGGAAGCCGCAATCAGAGAAGAAAAGAAATAAAGGCACTTCCTCAGGTGGTCACGAAGCCTCAGCCGTCGCTGAATCACAGCTACCATCGAAATTAACTTTAATCCATCCAAAGGGAGGTGGTTTCCACTTAATAAGAGTGGTCATCCTACCCACCCTAGGATGGGGCAAACCATCATTAAATTGCAACAAACGACAGGCCTGGGTAAAATAAGCAAGAATGAGAGAAGCAGAGATAGAAGGAACCTGACTCAAATTCTTGTATTTATCGTCGTTCCTAGCCACCCAAATAAACCAAAGGACTAGCAAAGGAAAACAAGCCAATTTTAAGTCCATAATATCGGCAGATCTCCAAATTCGGAGAAAATTGAGAAGATCACTACAATCATACCAATTTATATGAAAGTATTTCCCCAAACTATACCACACCTCTTTAGCGTATGAACATTGAAAAAACAGTTGCACCGCAGTTTCCTCCTCCACGTTACATAAATGACATCGGGACACCAATTTAATCCCCTTAAGCTTCAAAATATCATCGAGAGGGAAAAAGAAATCTCCACAGGAAGAACGAAATGGGTTGAGTAAAAAAAATTATTCCAAATCATTGTCCCCCGTCGCAATTTATAAAATCTATAGAGATTCGCATAAAGCATTTTAGAAGGAGAAATAGTAGTAGAAGTTTTCCAAAGCGAGGTGTCTTTAGTTGCCCTCTTTATAGGGATCTTAGCTACAAGAGCAGCTTTATCCCCAACAAGAGATAGCAATTTAGTGACATCCCAATTTTCATTAATCCACACATCCGAGTTAAGAAGATCCAATGTCCCAAAAAATAAATTTGCAAGCAACAGATCGAGCTTTCAGAATGGAATTCCACAACTTGGAATCCCCCACTTTCCATTGACCATTAGTTGGGTTGGAAACATTGCAATATTTATTATGCATGAAGCGGGCCCTTAAGGAAGTATTTGCTCGAAACTTAAACTACAGTTTACACATGTTGATATTAGAAATGTGATGCAAACTTTTAAAGATAAGACCGCCAGTAGAGAGAGGTTTAGAAACCTTAGAAAAAGTAGCCCAATTTTTAGCAGCATGAGTGTGCGACGAAAGAAAACGGTTAAAAATTCTTTCAAGCAAAAGCTGGAAATATATATAAGCTAGCTACTCATATTATATTCTTAAATTAAAATAAAAATAAAATTAAAGTAAAGTATGAAGTTTGAAGTTAAACTAGTCATGTGAAATGCTACTAAATATGCAAATGTACGACTACAACAGTTAAGTTAAACTAGATGCTAAACTTTCAAAAATAAAATTGCTGAAATAAAACAAAGATTTTTGTTGATGAAAAGTTCAAGTATGAAAAAACACTCTTCCCATTTATAATGAAAATATGGCTTGTGAAGAAATTTAAATCATTAGAAAAATATATTTAAAAACCTTTTTTTGTGTCAAATAAGAGCAATTCTATTCTCTACCCTCTTTCGAGCACTATAAAGAATATTGGCTAATCCAGAGTTTGGTCTCTAATTTCGTGGATAGGCTGGGAGGATACCGGCCGTCACTCCAGAGCTCCCATTACTCCCTCACCTGAGAGCTAATATACTCGCATTAGTTTCTAATCAAATGAACCAAATTGGGGATTCTAATATGTTACCTTAAAATCTTCCAATTCTACATCCAACGAAGTATATTTTTCTATTTATTTGCACCTTATCCAATGGATGACATACTCTCCCATAAAATCAAATGTGATTCTTCCTTTGATGTAGAGATCATATCTACTTTTTAGAACATATACTTCTCAACACATTTTAACAATTCAATTGACCAGATCAAAAAGTAAATGAAGATCG
The DNA here is from genome assembly GCA_003013225.1 of Phalaenopsis aphrodite. Classification (NCBI taxonomy): domain Eukaryota; kingdom Viridiplantae; phylum Streptophyta; class Magnoliopsida; order Asparagales; family Orchidaceae; genus Phalaenopsis; species Phalaenopsis aphrodite. The sequence continues at coordinate 174,981 of NEWO01000138.1, forward strand.
GAGTTCAAATCATCATAGATTATTGACATTTAAAACCGTAGAAAATAAAATCAATTCTTCACAAAACCATTTCTTCAAAGTAAGGATAAGGCTAAAGAAGACTACTCAAAATTCATGAGCATGATACGATAAAACACAAACTTCATATATAAAACCAAGTTTACAAACAAAAGAAATGAAAAATACAACTTATCCCACAATCCTTCCCAAGAAAATCCCTAGAAGTTTTCTCCAAGTCTTTCTCTCTTTACAAGCACTCTCAATTCTCTCTTAGAAGTGTAATGAAAAAGAAATCTTTCACATTCCCTCTTCTCTTACAACCATAGACGAAAATCTCCAAGCCCTTAACATTTTCGCTCTATCTCTCCCTCTTGGTTTCTCGACCACCTCTCTTTTTCGCATTTTTTTTTTCTGTCCCTCCCCCCATTTTAGAAGCTCTTCTCCAACTCTATTTAATTTTGGACTGCCTCTTCTGAAAAGAGTTTCAATTTCCCTCCAAAATTCAAAAGTCAAACATTTGAATTCAAAAGATGTGCCTCTTTGATCCAAGAGTCAAATCTCTTCAAATTAGAACCTTCTAAAGTGTCTAGATGCATTGAATCACTTCAAGGGGTATTTAGAGCAAGTGTCCCTTTAAAAATTTGCACAAAATTTGTCTCGAACTGCCTTAATTTTAAAAAGTCGCACCTGGCGCATCATGCGCCTATCTAGCGCATTATGCACAGTGCTTTGGATTTTGACACATCATGTGCCAAACCTCAGAATTGGTTGTTTTTGCTCCAAATTTTACTTCTTTTGTCATTTTTGCTCCAAATGCCTAAAAAAAGTATACCTACAACAAAAACACAAAAATACATTTCTTTAAAGTGCAATATCACAAAAAATAGGAATAAAAAGAGTACTTAAAACAGTATATTTTTTGTATGTCACGTGGTCATATAGTTTTTTAAAGGGAGACCAACCTAAAGTAATAAAAGATGGAATTTTGTTAATATTATAAACAGCAGTAAGAATAGCTTTCCCTCAGAATTCACTTGGAACAGAGCTAGTCAAATGAAGGGAACGAGCAGTTTCAACAATGCGATGATGTTTCCTTTCACCAACTCCATATTGTTCAGAAGTGTCAGTACAAGAAGTTTGAAGTAAAGTCTCATCAGAGGCAAGCAATTTAGAGAATTTAGTAGAGGTATATTCACCTCCTAAATCACATCGAAAACACTTAATAACAACATTATGTTGAGTTTTAACAAAGGCGTGAAACATTTGATAAACACTAAAAAATTCAGAATGGTTTTTCATATGATATATCCAACAATAACGAATATAGTCATCAATAAATGAGACATAACATCTAGATCTATCTTTGGTAAGAACAGGTGATAGACCCCGTAAATCAAAATGAATCAAATTAAAAGGTGCAACAGAAAGTGAAACACTTTTAAAAAAGGTTAAAGCAGAAAATTTAGCAAGTTTACAGCCACAACATTAAGAAATATCGTTAGTTTTTAGCTCGCCCTAAACTCCTGTAGAAACTAAGTATTTGAGAAGAAGAAATATGTCCAAGATGAGAGTGGCATAGATAAAAGTTAGAAGATGATGAACTCAAACAAAATGATGATAGGTCAACACTGGAAGCTAGAAGAACTGGAACTCTTAGCTCATTTAGAATATAAAGTCCCCCTTGCTTACGACTTGTCTCATACCATCCTCATCATCGTTATCACACATCATTTTTTTGTTGCCCTTGTTAAAAAAAATTTCATATACTATATCAAAGAAAATAAATATGAATTTAAATATAATAAATAATTATCAAACTGTTACATATTAATCCAATAAAGAATACAATTTCTATTACAACTCAAGACTATATTGCTATGATAACCAATAATGTCAGTGAAGTTGCCAGTGCTATAAAAAAGTACAACAAGAGTCTCAAAAGATAGAAATATGTTCACTAAGTTAACGACAAATTTGTCTAATATTCCAATCTTTTTAGAGGAAGAAACTGATATTATTTTTTATATATTCTCGAAGAGCGTAACAATAATTCATGTGTTTCTCTCGAAGTCAATAGAGTCTAAGGCTTGGTGGAGGCGGAGTGAGCTAAACAAGTGAATTAGTTTTGTGGAGATGAATGAGAGCTTAATTTCATTAGATTGAAATTACTTAGCATATTATTTTGAATTTATGAATATATAGTGAATTTGAATTCATAATTTGGGAAGTTTATTGGAACTTTTAGTGCTCAACATACTTTGTTTATCTATGGAACTTTTTTTTTTATTTTGAATGTTTCTCAATTTGGATGGTTTGTTATTTTTTTGGTTATTATCTTTTCACATGCCAATTGAACTTGAAGAAGTAATTTGATTATAGTCTGTGGTTGCACTAAAATATGAATCGAAGCTCCCATAAACTTGAAGTTTCTTCTGATTTTCTTTCTATCCCTAATCAGCAATGAAGTTGAATTACATCTCATATTCTGATCTTTTCCTGTTTTTGGAATGCTTAAGATGGTGCTTCTGCGCAAAGCTTTTTTTGGAAAGCTGCCAAGCTTTTTTTTTTTGGTTGGCGCTAGAGCAGGCTCAACGGCATGTGGATATGCTTATAGAGCATTAAGGCACTGCAATTATAATACATTGCATTCTCACTTTGTAATTTCTTATATGAAACTAAACAATCCCATAATGTAGGATTGAGATTGTTGAGGAGCCGTTTGTGGCTCAATGGTTGAAAAACGATACCTTTTTTTAAATTATATATTACGTTTTGTGGTTTTTCATTAATCCTTTTAGAAAAGGTTGAACTTCACAAACACACCACTTTTTATATATTTACCTTTCTAACTTTCAAATTTCTATTACAAATCATCCAATGAAAATATAATATGAGAATAATGTTAAACATCATCTTATTGGCATAACCATAAACGATGATTGTATTATTGATCCAAAAATATGTATTGATATGGCGAGTAACTCCGATCATGTATTCACTATTATTACTTTTATAGTCAATAATACCATCAAAGCCTTCGCATTAGTGTGAGGATACAAATACTTGAAAGTAATGCAAAGTATGCAAACAAAAATCACAATAATTCTTTTAAATGAAATAGATAATTGCTTATTTGTTAGCTCATATTTTTGTCCAAATATATATATATATAAGTAATCTCAAATTTTTAACCTAACATAATAATTTAATAATCATAAGCATAATTTATTTGAGTTAGTATTACTAATTAAGATTTGTACTAGTTTGTCTACTAACATTGTAAGTATACAGTAAAAGAGAAAGCTTAAATATTGGGGACACACTAAGGCGAACATATATAAAACTCTAAGGAAGCTCGTAGCTTAGGAGTGTAAGGCCAATTTAGGAATACGTAATTTAATAAATGTGTTAAATCAAGAAAATCAGAATGGCTAAAAAATGTCAAGGCTAAAGCTACACTAAGTATAAATGTTATTAAGATAATTAGAATTCATGCAAATACTTTGAGAATTGCATAAGATTAAACTAAATTAGTAATCAATTCAAATTAATAAAAATTGATTGTAATATACTATGTAGATCATACTATATGAGATGATTTACATTGTAAAATTACAATATGATAAACTTTGATTTATTCAAAAATTAAATTGATCATATTATAAGATATACATCAAACTATATGGTTGGGTTTCTTGAATTAATCAAATCCAGAAATTTAATTTCTGGGTTAAGTGTTAAGATTTTTATTGAGCTAATCATACTATATGACGTTGATAATACTATTACTCTATTTATTATAAGCATTAAGATTTTTTACCTAATCTTTAACCCAAAACTTGATATTTATTAGAATATGTGTGAGGATGGTGACATACATGGATAGCAAAGATAAAATATTTTGGTTGAGTGGTGCTCTTTTTTTCTTTATAAGCTCATCCTAGGAGAGCTTTGCTTGTGGGTATGCACCAATGGTTATCTTTCTCAATCATATATCTTATGATTTTATCATTGAAGACGCAGTTATTATGAGCACTACTCTTTGATCTAAAAAATCTCTTGTAGATCTTGGTGCAACTACTTAGTGGGCTGGTGTGACGCTTTTTCAATTGGAGTAGAAGAGGGTATATCCGTTGCTTGGAGTAGAAGTTGTTTCTTCGCCTTACAATGGCTAAAGGAGAAATTGTTAAGAATCCTGAGAGGACTTGGGGAGCGGATGTTGGCCATTACGCATAAGTTTGTGCCTTTAGCTTCTGCTCTTTTACTTTTCTAAACTACTGTATTTCCTAGCATGCTTTACTTACTCTTACTATTTTGCGATATGATACAATTTTTCTAGGTGCTATAAATTCAAAAATTAAAGTTTATATGCTAGATATCCAAGTACATAGGAAGTGGATGGCAGGCATGTAAATGCCCAATAATAATTCATAAAAAAAAAGGGTATAAAGTGTAAGAGATCACTAATTTTACACTTTTAATTGTTGACCCACTAACCACCTTAAGGAGTTGTCTTCCATTAAATATTTAAAATCATATAAAGTTGAGAGAGATGTGAGTCAAATCACACCTATTTTTATGATTTGAAATAATCAGGAAACTCATGAGAGAGACGGGCTAACCGATTTTAGAAGACAAATGCTGTTTTACAATACAAGCAATTAGCCCAAATAATGGTTCTTTTCTTTTGAAGTTCTAATAATATTTATTTTATGTTTACTTTATTTGCTTGCATAAAAATGATGAACAGTGGAAACTTTGTAGCTTCAAGCTCTCTCTTCGGGATTTCAACTCTCTTTTAGGCTTTGGGTTCCTCTTCAGGCTTCAAGCACCTCTTCAGGCTTCAAGCTCCATTTTCTCATGAGAGGGGTGAGATTCTATTTATAGAATTTTGATTGCAATTAATGAAGGAATATGAACCGTTTTAATCAGACGACGTGAAGAGATTCCATCGATCAGACAGTATTTCATGGAAACGAGCGATCTTTTATTAGATTCGTCTTGTTGACACGATCAATTCAACCATGAGCTCACCAGATTCAACATCTGATTGACCTTCCAAATATGCCCAAAATGCTTTCAAGAGTAGTTTTATGACTTGATGTGAGCTTGAAATGACTTGGATTGAACCAATTTTGGTATCATAGGGTTTGTCTCGTCTATCCAGTAAGTTGGACTCTTAAGTTTACTAAAATCGGAGCTCTGAGTAACTCTTAATTGAAGTTTGGATTATATTTGCTCAAAAGATTACCTCAAGATTCGTGTCAAGCTTCAAGATTCATGTTGGATGTTGGAAATTTGTTGATTGCATATCAATTACCCCAAATTTTTGGGCGAGCCCAATTTTATCATCTGAAAATTTTAAAATTTATGTACTTTATATATATATATATATATATATATATATATATATATATATATATATATATATATATATATATATATATATATATATATATATCTGTTGCAGATTTTAAAATGCGTGAGAATTATGTGGCATGCAGGATAATTATTGAAAAGTTTTCTTTTTAGAAAGGATCCATGTATCCATTAATGCAAACGTAGTTTAGGCTGCGTTTGGTGCGACTTTATCAGCGCGGTGCGGCGGGAGGCTACAATTTAGGGTAATTTGGTGCAACGTTTCATCTGCTGCGGCCATGAATCTGGGCGAAATGTTGGCCATGGATGAGACCCCACGACCTGTGTTACCCTTCGACTTCTTACCCCTGTAACCCTCCATTTGATGTGCCTTCTTTACCTACTTCGCTGAGCTTCCTCTCCCCCAGCTGTCATTCCGGTCATCCACGGACCATGCCTTTGTTAGAGTTGCAATCGCAAGGTATAGGTCATGTATGCCTCCTCTTCGTATTTCTTTTCTCCAATTATCCTTTTCGATTTCACTGTTGTGCCATGGGCTTGTGTTCACATCCTCTTTGCAGGATTGTCGCACGATCTTCGCATCACCAAGAAACCCCACGCAGGAACGGTTCGTCTTCAAGCCTCCTCCCCCTCTCTCTTTTTCGCACGTACCATCTTTCTTTTGATAGATTGGATGGTAATTGTGTTTCCCAATTGTCTCGTTAATCTAATCATGCTTTTGAACTTCAAAGTGGAAACTACTCAAAAACTGCAAGTTTCAGATTTTGGATTTGCCCCAGCTTTGTTAACCACATCCAAACTATGCTTTATTTTGTTATTTAAAACTGCTAGTTTTTAAGTTATGCATGTCTCTAATTGATCTGGAGCTTGAACTGTATTGTGAGTTCTTTGTACAGTTTCTATTCTTCTGGTGGAATATTGTAACGTTTTTAGTTTGTATAGTTGAGCAAACATTTGGATTTTCTTTTTCTTTTTTTTTTTGCAACTATGATATCATTCGTTGTATTTTGTAACTAGCAGAATTCATATTAGCACCATCTTCTATTTGAGTAGTTAGTTTTCTTATTGACACACATGAACCAATATTAGTTGCAGTTTTGGAAGATGGCATGATCTTATGAAAACTGTTATATACATAAATATTATACCAGGGCAGGATGGTCATTTTTTTAGATATAGCTACCCCAAAGCTATTTTCACACACCTGCAATAAAAAAACAGTTAACTTTCTTGCAGCAACTTTCCCACAACAACTTCCTAGAGCAGCACAACTGCAACTGAAATGCTAAGAAGCTGCAGCTGCCCCAAACAGAGCCTTAATTTAAAGTGACATGCTTTTGCGAGCAGTTGGACGGGGCGTTGCTTCAAATCCCCTCATATGCAAACCGAAGAATTTTTTTCTTTTTTTGGAAACTATTCTCATTTCTTTTTTTTCAAATTTGAAATGAGAAAGGTAGAAAGTTATAAAATGAAAGACCAAAATCTAGAAGGTGGAAGACGATAATTAATGCAAATTTTAGTCTATTATAATTAATATTTTAATTATTTTTATCATTAATATGAGAGATTTTCAAACGTATAAATATGCAAAAGAGATGTGGATGGAGGTGGAGTCCTCATCCCTGTCAAGCAACTGATATGAGATTTCTCGAAAGAAGAAGATCACTGAAAATTATTCCCAACCTTGCCCAGCAGGAGCTTTGAGATCTTCTTTCATGATGTTTCCTCATGAAGAAGCAGAAAAAAATCATCATGAAAGTTATCAACAACCCTGCTTAGCAAGATCTCCAAGTTCTTCTTTCGCGATCTTTTGTCAATGAAAAAGAGGAGAAAATTGTTCTGAAAGTTATCCACAACCCTACTTAGCTAGACCTTGGGGATTCCTTTTCGTGGTCTTCTGTCGTGGATAAGCAAGAGAAAGCCACCCCAAAAGTTCTCCTCGACCATGCTTAGTAGGACTATTAGGATTTTCTTTTGTGGAGAAGTAGGAGAAAGCTGTCTTAAAAGTTATCTCTGACCCTACCTAGTAGGTCCACTGGGATTTTTTTTCACGGCTCTGAGATGATGAAAGTTTTCCTCCTTCTTGCCCAACAAGTGAGCATAGATCTTCTTTTACATGCTGCTAATATCATTTCTGGAGGAGGTCGTCACGTAGAAATTGATGGAAGTACTAGAATTTGAGGAGGTGATGTCGACACCATTTGAAAATGTACTAACTTGCTGTCTTTGTATAGTGTGTGTGATCTTTGTAGCTTTTCAATCTCCTATTGTGGCATTTATATACAATAAAAAATATATATTTTTTTGTACGTCATTAACTTGATTGATGTAATAAAAATATTGACGTATCTTTTGAGGTTGCTTTTGCCTTACTTCTGTGGTGTTATTACCCAACTTCTAGCTATTGCAATCTAGCTTTTGGAGTTTTGCTGATGTCGACATCTTCTAAGATTTATGCCTTCCAGGCTCTATGGCTTCTCAGTCATACGAAAGTTTGCAATCAAAGTTAGCATGTGCATTTTACATAAAAAAGAATCTCATACCTTTTGAGGCTTATAGCTTCTAAGATTGTGCCCTCTTAGGCNTATCTTTATTTTTAAATCTTGGAAAAATATTCCAATAATTCCTAAGTGTTTAAGAATTAATTTGAAACATTTTCATGAGTTTTAATATTTTATGATTTTTTTTATTATTTTTAATTATTAAAAATAACTTAAAAATTAAGTTTTTATTTTAAATATATTTTTATTTTTATTAAATCCCCCTAATATCAAAGAGCTCAAAAAACTAAATTTGATAATTTTTTGAATTATTTTTTGATTTTTAAAAATTATTTAAGTATTAACTTTAATAATGATCTTTAAAAATCAATTAAAAATATAAAAAAATCTCAAAATCTTTTAAAATTTTTATAGTGGATTCTCTGACTCATAAGTCACAATGGAGAACAAAAAACAAATGATTTTGATCTTTATATTCTCCAAATTAAATATTTTAAGCAAATTAGGGCTTGCTTAAATTAATGATATTTTGATTTTTAAAAATTATAAAATTATTTCCTAAGACTACTCCGGCTAGAGGGAACTCACATGAATATTTGTAGAATTTTATAGAGCACATTCAATTTTCTATAATTATTTGAACAGAAAATGCATAAAAACTTAGAAAATTAAGATCTCTCTCTAGAGATCTCCTATATCTTTGGAAAAATGCTTAAATTGTTCACCTAAACAGAAGCTACAACATATAAAAATTTGGAGTTAGGGTATTAATTCCATATGAATGGAGAATTGAAAAAACCCTAACCCTAATTTATTTTTTAAAAATAATTTATGCATCAAATTAATGTGAAAATAATTCCACATGAATCTCCTCTATTCACTGAGCAATAGGGTTTTTTTATTTTATTTTTATGAATTTTCTACACAAAGATATGGATTTTTGAAGTTTAATAGCTATTTTCTGAATTTTTTAAATACCCCTATTTATTTAATCAAACGCGGGCTGACTGGATCCTCGGATCCGTCGAAAAGCCACGCGGCGCGCTCTAATTTGACGCTGCCTTCTGAGTCAGCTGCCACGCGTCGTGCTTTATCGCTTCAGAAGATCATCCGGCTTGATCTCCGCCGTTCATTCGATACACGCGAAGATGGACGTCATCCGTTCATCGTCCCCGATGGACTTAACCGAGGACCGTCTATTTTAAAACCTTAAGATCTCTCTCATTTCTTAATGGATTTTAGTGATTATTTTTTTAAATTGCTCGTATTAAAGAGACGAACACATCCATACGATTAAGATGTTATTAAATTAAGCCATTGTAAACATAGAGCTCGCGAAGGCTCGGGAGAGTGAGGGAGGTTATACCTTTGCTCCGAGAGGTTTAGCCTCAATCAGAGATTCTTCACACCTTCGTTATACTCCAAAGAGCTTAGGGATGAAGTCTCTGGCTCTTGTGTAAGGCCTATGTATGATTTTGATCTAAGCCGATTTTGGGTGTTGGTTAAGAGCTATGAAAGAGGCTTTGTGGAAGGGAGATTTGATAGGGCTTTGGCTTCTTTCACTCTTGTGAAGGTGTAGGGCCAATTAATTTGGAGTTTGGTGCTGTGTAGGTTGGGATTGTGATTTGTTCTGGTTTCGGGCAGGGATTTGAGCTCAAAATTGGCTCTCTGTGGTGGAATTGAGAGGGGGAAATGGATTGGGATGTGCAAAGGGTCCCTCAGGGAAGCTCTAAGGGGAGTTTGAAAGGCCTTGGTGAAAAAATTTTTACCACACACTATTCATGACCGTGGGGTGGATTTTATAGAAAATGGCCAATGGGGAGCCTAGCTGGCCATTTGAGAGCTTAGCCCCACTGCTTAGGTGTCAAGCAGAGGGGTCCTCAGCTCAATTTGAGCTGAGGTGGCTTCTTGGCATGAATTTGGGTTTTAGCCATGTGGGGGCTCACAGTTTTG
>NEWO01000138.1:190072-223527 GCA_003013225.1 Phalaenopsis aphrodite
CCCCGTTGTTTTTCCCTTTTTACGGGTTTTCCACATAAAAATTTCTGGTGTGATCACAGCTTGATTCACTTTCATCTGAGTGTGTGCTAAATTTTCGTGCAACGCTAAGACGATAATCCATTACTCTACCGCCGCGAATTTTCTAGCACGCATCAGTATTTTCGTGCAACGTTAGAAATGTAAAGTTATTGAAATCAAATGTTTTTTTTTGTTCTAAATAACTTATTTTATTTTTCATTTAGCACTTCAAATTGTATTTATTCACATAAAATATGAGTTTCTTAACAAACATTATTATTTCTCGTTTGATAATATATTTTAGTATTACATAATTTTTAATAGTATATATATACTTTAAAAATATAGCAGAAATTTAATATTTAGATACATACCGCACAAATCCTATGCATTTACATTTCTAACACCTAAATCGTTCATATTACATACAAAATAACACTATATATTTTAACTTTTTAAAAACTGAAATTTATCTTTTCATGCATGCAAAGGTTAGGTGGTATATATGTAAAAATTGAAGTTTAGAGGGGTATGTATGTAAATCTTCTTAAATTGTTATATACATGCGATGCTAAGGACTAAATTGCAGGATAATTAAGATGTGACTTCCTATTCTATAATTTTAACATCAAGTCAACTTATAAATAAATTGAACATTAAAATGCATGAACATTAGTGCTCCATAATTGATAGACTAATAATAGATTTGTGTGGCTCAACTTCCAAGTAAAAGAATGCCACGTAGATGCATGAATCCTACAGTAATTCAATTATTCAAATGTATGTGCGGGGATTCATGCACGTAGCTGATGCTTCTCTTGTCTTTTAATTTTATCCTTAAAACCACATAGCCATTATACATGTTATGGATCATCAAATTACATATATAAATCTTCTTATTTCTAGATGTATTATCTTTGAAATCCCTCAAGTAAGCAAAAGGGAGCTAAACTCTTAAACTTCGAGATATTTTTTGGTGTAACAGTTAAAATTTGATAAAAAATTTTGAAGTTAAATGTGCTCTTGCAAGAGCACTCTTAAAATGAGTGACTTCATGTAAAGTTACACAATGGGACAAAACTATGAGGTTATTAGACCAAAACTAACAATATCTCAATGAGTGAGATTTCATATTATCACAAATGATATCAGAATATCACACCAGTCGGCAGATAGGAATATCTACCTAATAGATGATTTTGGGTTAAGAGAGCTGACGAGAATGTCAATTACTTAAATGTGGGGGAGATCTTTAACCCCCTTAATTGAATCTAGTTGAAATCTTAAATATTGAATCACCTTTTGGGTATAAGGGTTGGAGTTTCATTCCAAAATGTAAAGTGGGCTCGTGCCTTTTAGGAAGTTACACTATTCAGACAAATCATGAGATAATTAGGCCAAGATTGACAATATCCTGATGGATGAGAGTTAGGGTTGTTTTACGCCTTTCCAACAAAAAATTTCCTAAGCTTTTTCCAAACTCATCCAGATATAAATTTCAATACAACCATTCAACTATATTAAAACCTTTTGTAATAATTGCTTCATTCCAAATAATGAAACATAATTCAATAATCAAAGTTAGAAATATTATAGTCTGTTAAAGCATAGTAGATATAACGTTTATAAATGAGGCTTCAAAATTAAAGATTTAGTAAGTTAAAAAAGCTATTGCTATTAAACTCAATTTTATTTATTTATTAAAACATTAAATTATGCAAGCTGTGAGTGGTAAGAACTTTAAAATAATAGCTATTAGTATTTAGCAAATTTTGAAATTAAAAATTAATATTTCAAATAATTTTGAACATAATGAATAAAAATAAAATATAATTTTAATTTAACAAAGTAATACAAATCTATTAGACTGAAAAATTAAGAACAATTTTAAAGATAAATAAAATGAGTACTGTATACAAATAAATAGATGTCATTGGCCTGAAGAAGAAATTAGCAGGCCAAATGGGCATAGGTAACCCATTAATTTTCAAAAACATAATTGTCGAGTTGATCTTTCAAGCAACAGTTGTCATGTACCACTTGTGAGTGACCTGTCGAGTACCGGCTTTTAAGTTAATCTATTAAGTTTCAACTGGCGTGTCCCACTTGTTGAGTTGTAGGTTGTTTGTTTTTTTTTTTCACGACAATCTGACGTCAATATATTCCTTAAATAGATTTCATACTATACTAAAATAATTTAAAATTATCTCAATGTAATCCAACAAGAGAGAAGCAATCTTGCACCCTATAAATAGAGATGGTTTCCTACCTTTAAGGGATTACTCTTTCCCTCTCTTTTCTCTCCAAAAAGAGTGTTCATTCCATTTCCTTCTACTTTTTCTATGGGTTTTACCCACACTATATGAGTCTAAACGCAATTCGGGATTCAACAATTTAAAAAGTGTGATTCACGTGAAACACATCCATACGGTTAAATGCATATGAAATGAAATTTTAATTCACAATTGGTGAAACCGAGCAAGAATTTATGGATTTTGGATTATACATTTGCCCAAGTGGTGAGGTCTCTATTGGGTTTCTTCCTGAGCTTCGCTTTGAGTCCACAAATGTCCTCCAAGATTTGCTTTGAGTTGAGGTTGGGTTTGTATAGGAGTTCGATCAACAGGTGACACGGGCTTGGTCTAGGAGTGGTTTAGAGTGCTTGGGAGAGGGGGGTTTTGGGGGAAAACTTCCTCTTGTGCTCTGGGGAAGCTTTTAAGCCGATTAGTTGCTAGTTTGGTGGAGTTTGGTGGGATTCCCAAGAAAGGTCCTGGTTTTATGGATTTGAGTGACTGAAAATGGTGGGATTGAGCTTAGGAAGGCTGGAGGAAGCTTTGAGAGCAATTTGACATTTTCTCTCTATAGAATTGGCAGCACTCTTTTAATGGTTGTGAGAGGGGTTCAATTTATAGCCATGAAATTAGGGCTCAATTGGCCAAGCCAGGAAGTGGAAAAGGATGCTTAGGTGGAGTTTTAAACGACACAACCATCCAATTGGCATGAGCCACATTGGATGGGTGGGATTTGGGGTTTAAACCAAGGTGGCTCCCCTCAGTTTTGTGTTTTTTGGGAAGTAGGGCGACCAATCAAGCCAGAGGAGGAGGCTAGCATTGTCAAGGAGGATCAGGGAAGGTTTAATGGTGATTAGTTTGGAGGTTTGATGGCTGATGGTATGAGGTAGAGAGCTTAGCCAAATTAGGGTGGAAGGCTCAATGATTTGGGGGACCCTTAGTCCATGGCTCAAGATTTTGTCCATGGGTGATTTGATTAGCATCCTAGGGGGCTTAGAAATGACAGAGATGGTTAAGCTTGGTTAATGAAAAAGGTTTAAGCTAATTTGGATTTTAGGCTTAAAATTAGTGTTTGGGCTAACAGATGGTCTTGGTCTTGACTTAGGCTTGGTTTAGAAATAAATTGAAGGGTCCAATTGGTTTAGGGGAATGACATGAAAAGCTTAGGAAGTGAATTCGGGGAAATTTAATTGGTCACATGGCTTGATTTGGTGAGATTTGGAGTTGGGTCGATTTTGGGGTAATTGAAGATATGATTCCACGCTCACTACACCTTTTAAGATGTTGGATTTTAAATTGTCATGTGAATCACGCCCAAGTAATAGAGTATCAGTCGGATGGCAGGAAAGAGAAATAAAACACAAGTAATACTCGGTCTTTTTAGAAATTTGTGGAATCGACCCCCTTAGCAAAAATGACCCTCATATTTATAAATCATAGATGGGGTATTACAAATTATATGAATGACCACCGTTTAATGGGGGTGTTACCATAAATTATAAACTATTACACATTTACATATTTATAACTGAATAATACATGTTTTGACCTTGTAGCCGCTGTTGACATCGTTTTATATATGTGACTACGCTAGATGTCGTTTTGTATTCATGATTGCCTAGCTTGGTCACATGGTATTCATTTGGTCGGCCCATAGTCATTAGGTTGACTGAATGATCCTCGGTCGCCATTTACGAGGGAACAAATTGTGAAGACACATTGCCCTTGGGTAGGATTATTCTATCAGACAGATTGTGTAACACCGTAATCTGATAGCCAGCCCACCTTCGATTTATGCGTCTATATTGAAGGAGTTCTCTTCGAGCAACCGTTGATCTTTATAATGAAAGATGTTGATTGTTAGGTGTCGACACAATCACGGTAAGTTTGTTGGGCCAATCAGTCCTTCGTTTGGTCGGCCCAAGAGGCTGATAGATATAATGTAGAATATTTTTACACATATTTTCTTCATATAGTCCAGCGTATTTTCTCGAGATTCATACAAACATATTCTTGATGTACACAAAATTAGTGGAGGATGAAGCCTTGGGCGAGGTAATAAGAGTATTCTAGCCTTCTTAATTAATATAAGATCAAATGTGGATTTAAGGTTCAATCTTTTTTAATTACTAATTAGATATAAATACACAATTATATGTTATATTGAATAAAATTTGTGTTGTTGAATCCAGTAAATAATTTTTTGTTGAATTCAGTAAATAAATTTCCGAGTTAATTATCAGAGCTACTCACTCGACCACTCGGCAGCATTAGCCCTTCGAACATCGCCGAGGTGGCGTCACCGACCGTCACCGCCGCGTCTCAGTCGCAGGCGGCATCTGAAGCTCCCATCTCTCCTCAGAACCACAACCAGAACTCGAACCAAAAGAAAAATAGGAGCTTTTCCTCCATTATCAAACCCAACAGCTCCGCGAAACTCTTGAACCAGACGATCTCCTCCCTATCTCAGCTGAAGAAAACTCATGCCCACCTCCTCCGCCGCAACCTCCTCTTCCACGCCGACCACTCCCTTGCCTCCCTCCTCCTCTCCCACTACGCCTCTCTTTCCTCCCCTTTCTCCGCTTTCTCCGTCGCCATTTCTGCCCCCAAGGCATCCCTCCATCTCTTCAATGGCGCCATCCGCGCGCTCTCAAAGTCTGGCCTCACCCTCCGCCTCTACGCCCGCATGCCCTCCCTCGCCATCTCCCCGGACAACTTCACCTTTCCCTTCGTCCTCAACTCCTGCGCAGCCATGGGCGATCTCTCTGCTGGCGCCGAGATCCATTCCCGCCTTCTCCGCGCCGGCTTCGCCCGCCACCTCCCTGTCGCCAATGCTCTCATCGACATGTACGGTAAGTGCGACCAGCTCCGCCTCGCCGGCCGCTTCTTCGACGAAATGCCCGTTACAGATCTCGTCTCCCACAACGCACTTCTGGGCGCCCACGCTCGTGTTGGCGAAGACATGCTATCCGCCAGGAAGTTGTTCGATCAAATGCCTGACACGAACATCATCTCCTGGAACGCGATGATCGTCGGCTACGTGAATGCAGGGAACCTCGCCGCCGCAAGAGGGATTTTTAACGCCATCCCCTGCCGTAATTTGGTTTCCTGGAGTGTGATGATAGTGGGATACTGTAAAAACGGATTGGTAGACGCTGCGCGGGAGCTGTTTGATGAAATGCCGCAGCAGAACTTGGTCTCATGGACTGTGATGATCTCAGGCTACATGCAGGGCAGGCGGCCGAAGGAAGCTTTAGCATTATTCAACGACATGCAGAGGTGCGGCGTGGAGCCAGATTCTGCCACCATGACCTGCGTGGTATCCGCCATTAGCCAGCTCGGAAGCGCAGAGCTGGGCCGCTGGGTTGGGGCTTATATCCATCAGAAACACATCCAAAAGAACGTTCGGCTGCTCACCGCACTCATCGACATGTACGCCAAGTGCGGCGAAGTAAAGCGAGCTCTTGGCTTATTTGACGAAATCCCATCGCCGGATGCTCACTCCTACACAGCTCTGATCAATGGGCTCGCGTCGAACGGCCATGGCGGGGAAGCTCTGAAACTGTTTGAGAGAATGCGAGGGGAGGGAATAAGGCCGGATCCGATCACATTCGTGGGCGTGCTGAGTGCTTGCGGGCATTCGGGGCTGGTGGAGGATGGATTGAGGTATTGGCGGAGTATGGTTGAGGAGTATGGGATTATGCCATGTTCGGATCATTATGCGTGCGTGGTTGATATGCTGGGCCGTGCGGGGAGGCTCGGGGAGGCTTATGAGATGATCAGCAGAATGCCGGAGTTGGTGGGAAGTCATGTGGGAGCTCTTGGAGCAATGCTTGCGGCCTGTAGGAGTTATGGTGATGTGGAGATGGGGAAGATTGTTGCTGGGGACCTCTTTATGATGGAGCCACAGAATACTGGAAATTATATTCTGCTCTCGAGTATATATGCTGAGAAAGGACTTTGGAGTGAGGCTGATAGAGTGAGGAAGATGATGAGAGGAAGAGCAGTTGAGAAGCTGCCAGGATCCAGTTGGGTCTGAAAATTGAGAAAATCAAGTCCTCTCTCTTTTTTTTTTTAATATATTTACACAATATTTTAAAGGATTCATGTCATAATTTTTTTTACAAAAATTTTGTGTTGGTTGTCGACTACCTAACTCGACTCTCCATTTTTTGCATCCGGGGATAAGTGGCTAGACTTGCAATGCTTTGTGGTGCAGAATGTTAATGTTAGCCTTCAAAATAGAAGCATAAAACAAAGTTAAATGTTGTTGGGATGAGAATGCTTAGGTGGATGAGTGGCTTAACTCTTAGAGGCAAAATGTGAAACGAATCTATTTGTGAAAGCGTAACTCCAGTTGTAGAAATGCTTAGAGAGAGTTGTCTTAGATTGTTTGGTCATATTAAACATTGATCATCTAATGATCCACTTAGAAGAGCAGATGTTTTAACTTCAACTTATGTTAAAAAAGACAGAGGTAGACTTGAAAAGACCGGAGCATATTATATAAAAAATGATATTAATCTATTATAATAAAATGACAATATAACGCTTAATAGGACTCGATGAAGAAAAAGGATTTGCATAGCCAACACCACTTAGTGGTATAAAGGTTTGTTGTTGTTATATCCTCCAAATTTTTTTTATGATTGAAGTCACTCGAGCCGAAGGGTTGAGAGCTTAGTCTTTCAATCAAATAGTCATGAATTCAATACCTTGTATTTATGGTTATACTGGTTCAAGTTTTCCAAAAAGATATATGATATGTATGCCATATATAAAAATTGAAGCTCATCATAATAATACTTTTTTAAAATTTCAAAAACTTCTAATTTATGTCAAATGTTGGCAAATATAATAAAATCATTCATATATCATTTTATTTCGTTTAATTAGATTGATTTTGATAATGTTTGTTTCGATAGCAACACACATCTTCATTTATTAAGATTATCAAAAAAAGGTAATGAATAAAAATGAAAAATATTTTTCTTGCGAGTTCACAAATAGCATATATTGAAAAAATTATTTTAATGAGTTTAGATATAAAAACAATCATTGATGATTTTGATATCACGAAGAAACATCATACACAATTTCAAATATATGTTCATAGAAGCTAAATAAAAAGAATTTTTTTAATTTTACAAATTGCTTTCCCTAATATTTTACCTTTAATATTATTTATTTTTTAAAAAAAATCAAATTTTAATTTTATTTTATTTTAGTTAATTTTAATTTCGTCTACCATTTTCTTTATATTCTATATACATATATAAATTGCTGATAAAAATATAATTATTATGTATTACAAATAAATGAATAAATATTTATATATATATTAAATATATTTGAAAATTAATAAAATAGATTTATAAATATAAATTAAATTAATAAAAAAATTAATAATAATTAATAAGAATAAAAAGTTTGAGTGCTAGAACTTTATTATAATAATATTACATCATGCAACCCACTTAATATTTCTAAATTCCAACTCATATTTCACCACTCATAAATTTTTAGTCTCATATCATAAATAAAACTTAACATTTCATTATTTATATATATATATATATATAAAAGACATGTCTAATTCTTAAGTTTCCAAGTCACCTAAATGGCCTACATGTAATGAGCTTGTTTGATTAAATTTATATTTATAAATATAATTATAATTTTTAATAATTTAATTGAAAATTGAAAATAATTAAATAGATATTTTGAATCCAGTGGTTCCATATCTTTGAGCCGATTTGCCAATTCAACCGATGATTAACACTATTTTTAATTGGTTCAATCCTAAAATGATTTTTGAGGCTACCCGGACCGAACATATTTAATACTTCAAATGTAATAATATAAAAAAAAAAGGTATTTTACATTACATTGCCAGACATAGGAACTTCCTTCAAAACAACAAAGAGGAGGGTAGCATGTAAAGTTCAACTATTTCCTGAGAGATCTCAAAGCCACAATAGTCTATACTCTGCCTGAGATCATTGGGTGAGCTATTATTGGGTACATTTTGCTGTTTCAATAGCAAGGACTAAATCATCTAGTTTTGCTCCTGTTACTTCCTTCACAACCTTGCTCTGTTTGAGAATCTTGAAGGTGGGAACAACTTTTATTCCCAGCTCTTTAGCCAAGGGCTGCAGGCAACTTATTTTAAATATATATACAGTATAGGAAGATTTACACACATGCCACTCAACTCCCCTATGTATTTGCATATCTACCACCTAGACTTCAATTTTTACATGCAAAACACTTACCTATGCATACAAAAGATATATTTCACTCTTTAAAGGTTAAAATGGTGGTATTTTTTACGTGATATGAAAGATTTAGGTAGTTTAAATGTGGAAAAAAAAAGTTTGAGGTGTCTAGATATGTAGATAGCTAGGAATTGAGTGATATGTATGTTAGTGAGAGAGAGGGAGAGAGAGCAAAATAGTGTACTCTATTGTCTTGATTGCAGTCGAGCTTGAGAAAGACCACATCAAGGTGCTTCTCTGATAATTCTTTAAACTTTGGAGCGATCACCTTGCATGGGCCACACCTACAAATTCAAGAGAGAAAATGAAAAACTGAGACAAAGTGCCAATATAAAGATAATTATAATAACTGAAACAAAGTGAATCATCCTATTAATATAATAATTATAATAAGCTTAATATAATAAAGAGATCTAGAAATAATGAGTAATGCATTGGATTTACCTCAACAGTGTTTCCAGGATAAGCATAAAATTCAAACTACATGGTCTTAAGATAAACACCAATTATCCTTTATCTTAAATAAAAATAATTTATACAACGAATGAAGTAAAAGAGGAATAGGAAGGAAGAAAAGTAGAATATTCCACGCTCTTCGAAAGCTGCGAACAGGCTTAATATAGAGAGGTTTACAAGGGAGAAAAACATGGAAGAAATATAAATTTTTGTATAAAAATTACTAAATATAATAGTTAGGATCCCAAAAATTATTTCCTAGACAACTGAATTCTTACCGACTTTCAGAACCATAGCCTCAACCTCAACAATCTGTGTGCTCACTTATCATCAAAAGTGATGGGAGTGGCTGTCAAAAAATGCTGCCATTTGCAACATATTAAATGTTGTACGTTGCCAACCATTCAGGTAGACGGAAAAACCACTAAATATTACCATTTTCCCTCAAGCTGGTTTGTAAATATCCAACAAACCAAGTTTGTCAAAAAACTTTTCAAAAAGGAGTCAAGCAAATCCTTTGGTCCGACAGTTAATAGATTGATCAAAGAAATAGATGAAACACATAAATCCTCATTATGAATTTTTTTCTTTAAAGAAGTGTCAATCTATCTCCACATGTTTGATCTAATCAAGATAGGCATGACTGTGTTATAGTAATAGAAATATTATTATCATTTGATAATTAGCTAAACTTCTTCAAAGAGAAGCGTGATCCAAATTATTTTACTAATTCCATTTGCCAAGGGTCTGAGTTGAACTTCAACACTATTCTCTGCCGCAATATTTTATTCATTACTTCTCTAGGTTATAAGAAAACACACTTTTGAGACTTTCTTTAAGGGGCTGCTTGATTTGAAGTAAAAAAGTGGCATTGCATTATAAATGCAAAGATTTTGAATATTTTAGTGTTGGGTTCGAGAAGAAAGGAATGTAATTTACGCAAAGCAGTATGAATGCAATGTTTAATTTATTTCCAATACTCTAAATTCATCATATTTGGTAAATTTGATACACATTACAAAGCATGGTTTTTAAAACCGGACCGGACAAGCCAGTTCAACCGGTTTGACCGTGAACCAGGTCCAGAGCCAGTTCCGGTTTGGCTAAAATTCATATCCAACATCAAACCATTCAAAAAACAATCAAACCGCCGGTTCAACCATCGAACCGAAGAATTGAGACCGCTTTCCGTTCCATTTTTAGGCCACTCGCGCCCGTTGTTTCTCCAATTTTGAATTTTTGACGCTTCATCTAATATTTTGCTTGTATTATACTTTATATAATTAATATACGAATGATTTATTACTTAATTGTTTTATAATAATGATTTATAGTTTTTGAAGAATTTGAGTTTGAAAATTTAATTGTATATTTCATTTGTAACCTATTTTTAATAATTTCTAATAATAGAGTTGAAGAAATAATAATTTTTTTAATCGAGCGATGCTATTTATTTATTTTTTGATAATTTGTGAATTAAAAAATAAATATATTATCAATTTAACAATTCAAACAATTCAAACAATACAAAATAAATTTAAAAGTTTTCAAACAAATCAAACAATTCGAACAATTTCAACAATTCGAACACTTCAAACATTTTGAATTAATTTCAAACAAATAGAACCGAACATGAACAGTAACTTCATGACCAATTTCAAACACGAGCCTATTTCAAACACACTTAATTTCAAATGAACCGAACATGAACATGAACACGAGATCTGTTCGTTCGTGTGCGGTTCGTTTACACCCCTACCCTAGTTCAACCTTTGAATTTTGAACATCTTCCTTTACCGGTTCAATATCCGACCTGATTTTCAAAACCTTGTTACAAAGTGAGGCCGACGCCCACCCCCTACCAACTGCTGCTAAGATCAATCATTGGCCACAAATATTTTACATAGATTTTGTTTTTCTTCAACCTAAACATGACAACATAAGTCCTACATTTATTTTTCATGAGCCAAACAACTCCAAAAATTTTTTACATATAATACATTAGTTTACACCACGTTTTTTTATATTGCTTTACATTTCCAACAGACCAAAGAGGCCCTTAGTTATTTAACAATCCAAGCAAACACATTAATAAGTTAATTGCAAGGAATATGCATGAACTGGATCGCCAAATTGTCAACAAATGCTATGTTAGGTTTGATATGAGCCAAATAGAAGACTTTCCCCACCATTCTTTGATATCTTACTTTACTGAAAGGAGGAAATGGTGCCATCAACAAGTAATTTAATATTAGGATCAATTGTTGGAGTATCAACAATTTACTTCCAGTTAAATCTGCTCCTTTTAAAAGATTTAGAAAATAATTTTTTAAAGAGATGGTGAGACCAGCCTATTCATAGTAGAGATTTTTATTCTGAGAAAATACCTTAGATACCCATGTCTTTTGATTTTGAATTCCACCAATTTTTTATTCCAGTTCCTTAGCTCAAAGTCTTGATCTCCTGTAACAATCTTATCAACATAGATAATTAGTATAGTAAACTTAACATCGTTCTGCTTGTCAAACAAGAAGTAATGAGCTTGTTTGAACCATGATTAACTTGCATCTTTTGACAACCTTTTGAGTAAAAGCTCTAGGTCTAATTGAGCTCGAAACTAAAATATTTTAATTTGCAGACCAAGTATGTCTGTCTAGAGTCACAATAGCTAGAGGAGGATCAAAATAGCCTTCCTCATCTAAAACACCATTCAAGAATGCATTTTTAACATCCAATATAAGAAATGGCCGGCCGCTAAAGATAGATTGGGCTAATGTTTCAAAACAGTCAATCCTGTAAGTTTGAGTGACTTATTTCACAGCAAGTCCTGCTTTCTCTCTCAATATATCCATCTGATTGATACTTTATGATCAACAATAACTGCTCATATTTTATCATTTCAAAAACTTTCACCTCCTCTTCAATTATCTCTCCATCTTTGGATTATTAAAGGACTCTTCAAATTTCAATTTCGATTTTAAGGAGAATAGACGACCATATCTCTTTGTAGTTGCTAGAGGATGCCAAGTACCATCACAAGAAAAAGTGAGTTAGTGAATTTACTGAGTTCAACTTGGATTCAAGACAAGCTTCAAGAGGTAGGATGATATCACATCTTTGTAGATTCTTCTTTCGAGAGTAAACACATAAATCAATGGAATGTTGCAAACTCGGGTGAACATGAGTCTTGGAAGATGGACAATATGTGTGGATTCAAGAATTATAGAGAAAACAGTACTAAAATTTTCTTCCACTTTAATCTCCCCTAAAGGGACTTTTTTCTTAAAGAATGATTGATTATCAAAGAAGTGGACGGATAAAAATTTTTCCTCTCGATGAAATAATATTTATATCCCTATTGAATTCACATACGCACTAAAATACACTTGAAGGCTTTAGGATCAAATTTATTTCAATCAAATTCATTATTGTGGGAAAATGCAGCACACTCAAACAGTACAAGATTATTAAGAATACGTGTTTTATAAAACCATTTGTCTGGATTTTTCAATTAAGGTAATTGTATGCAGCCAATTTATAGTACATTTGTATTTAACCAATATATAAAGTAACTAGTTGTTAGTAATATTTAGGGGTGTTAGTGATAAATAAAATAATTTGTTTACACCAATAAGAAATTTCTACTTTTAACCAGACGCATCGCTTTGCTGAATTATCGGGGCAAGAACTTTGATTGATAAAATGACTTTGATTTAGCCAATTTTTTTAATGTGATTAAAATATTTTAAAACTCTATAGAATGTAGAATTTGCATTTCAACATAGTATTATATTTTGACCATATTGTGAATGTTCTCGAACAATTATTTTGTAACAGATTTATCATTTAACATGTATAACTAACACAAACAAGTTTGTTCATAGATAAATTGATGAATCATTTAAGATTGTGATAATGAACGAAACCCAGACGTCATTATGCAGTGAAAAATATTTGATAGCTTTGCATGGCCAAAGTTTGAATGTAGGTGTTTAGTAAGCTAATAAGTTTCCATTGAAAAATATTTTTTCACCAAACAAAGCAAGGAAATAAATTTGAGTTATGAACTAGAATGACCTAACTAACAATGTTAAAACATAATTTGTTTCCCGTTTCAAGAGTAGACACATCTTTGTCAATAACAAGAGCGTGATTACTCCCTTTAAAATCAACATCAAAATACAAGAAACCACTAACCTCATTACAACTATCAATCCTCCTCTTCCATCTCTGATACTGAAATTCATAACAGCAGACAAAAAGTGATCCACAATTGTGATCTTTCACTACCTTGCTTATGGATAAAGGGTTTCAAGAGAAATTTGGAATAAGACATTTCAAACAAAGCTTAAAGTTAATTCTAACGGCCCCGTCTCAACAATAAAAGATAAAAATCCATCAATAATTTTGACTACTAAGATTTCCATGTGATAGAGTATAAGAGACAAACAAATGAGCACAACCTATCACGTGATGTACACCATGTCTATCATCCAACTTCTCGACCTCTCTTTGTGCAGTTAAGAGCAGGAGAAAATGCATTTTTGAGCTAAGAGGAAGGAGCTGCCAACCTATTTAGGAATGTGTAATTTTAAAGAATATCCAATTCCTCATTGTTTAAGGAAATATCGCCAGTATTTTCATTATTTTTAATCTTTAATATTCATCTTTAGAATCACTTCTAGTTTGATAAGCATTTCTATATGATGATTTTCAAAATTATTCCAATTTGCTGTATTTTCATGAAGTTCTCAATAGTTTCCTCTTGTGTGGTCAGTCTTTTTACAGGCAGCACACCAATAATTATCTCATTTCGCATGCTTTGGTCATCTCATGGTATTTCTTCTCAAAATTTCTGATGGTAAGACTAAATTTTTAGTTAGAGCATTTTTAGTAACTCCTTTAGTTATGAGTAATTTTAGTAACTCCAAGCATATCTCCTACTTTCCTCTTTACGGATTTCAACAAATGCTTCTTCAATTTTAAGAAGTGGGCAAATCCATGCGATTCATCCACGCAAATAATCAGGATTTACAAAAGCCAAAAAAAAAAAATCATAGGATCTTATTTTCTCCACAATTTTGCATGTACACTATCTGCACCAATTTTTCGTATAAGTTATCATCAACTTGTCATGAGTGTTTGATACAAATCGGAGCAAGAATTAGCGAACCAATTGCAAGAAATTAGGGCACGCAAATATTTCATTTTAATAACACAAAACAATACAACTCAAATACATAAAAGATAAACGCCTATAATTCGAGAGGTATGCAATCTCTCTCAAAAACCTAACCTTAACACCTACAATTCGGCGGTAAGCGATCTCTCCCCAAACCTAATCCTAAGATTCAAAGACAAAAATCACAAATATCCAATCCTAAACATATTAGACACTATTCATACCCCACAATAAAACTAATCAAAAGTTAAATTGCCTTTAAGCGCATAAAAGATTAAATTGATCTTAGGCGCTGCTCTAACGTTACTCGCCTCTCAAAAAGACACAATCCTCAAGGTGAAAAAAAATTGTTATTAGATCATTTCGTATGGATCCTACGAGGCTTCATCATCTGGCAATCATTTTCATTTAATCAGAAATATGTAATGACACGAGTTCGAAATAAAGTCTTGTGCACATGCTTTGGACAAATCCAAACCTATTGGTACTCTGAATTCAAGTCAATCTTGGATAACACGGCAGCCCCAAACAACTTTTTCAGTAGCCTATTGATTGGCGTACTCTCTGCGAACTCGTATCACGTGCCTTTTCCATGCTTTGCAACTCAATCTAGAATCCTAGCCGTGCGTCATGAATTGTCCTCATCATGATCTTGAGCTTTACTGAAGTTTTGCACAAACTAAAGTCACCATGAAGCACCCCAATCTTGTTCTCCCATTTGAATAGTCCGCAATGTCAAAGCAGTCCCTTACGCTCTCCCCTACTCTTCTTCACATGTCATGTTCCCATCATTACTATTGAATCACTTTCCGCCTGGAAGGTGCAAAAATAAAAGGTACTAGCACAGTTAAATGAAGTCCTCCATCGGGTCCCACCCACCACAATTTGGTGTTCCAAGTATAAATCCTTTAAATCGATCTTCCCCCGCCCTGAATCACACGTCCCATTTCGTCCACTACCTCTCGTTCCAAACCTCCTGATGCCACACTATTCTCTCTAGATGTTGTCGCTCGAATCTGCTCCCAACTCCTTTATTGAATCTCACATACTTTCATTCATTCCAATCATTTGGATGTCACGCTATTTTTTTGAAATGTTTCCGCTTAAATCTCCTTTTGATGCCTTCGCAAGATCCCGCGACTCCCGGCGCACTTAGAACAGCGAAGCTGCAGTGAAGCCACACAATTCCTTAGCTCAATCCTATGGCTCCAACTTCGCCTAAAGTAGTGGCGCTTCTCTAATGCCACACAATTTCTTCAGATTGTTGTCGCAGGCGTCTGCTCTAAACGTCGTCTCTTGATCCCGCTTAAGACTGAAGCGGTTTTGTGTGAAATTCCACAATCATTTGCATCATTTTTTCCAGGGATGTGAATCTCCCCTCTATAAATGACACCAACCCCTCTATAGAAATGCTCCATTTCAAATTTGATTTGGCTCACATCTTTCTTCAATTTCTACTCCAAAGCATCTACTATTTTGGCTGTCACTACTCCCAAGAAGATTTTCGATCACAAATGTGGGGCTTTGTACGCTCATTGACTTCCCTGCTAGCTTAAATCGCAACTATATCACACGGTTTGGTCATTGTACATCGTGATCCCATCGTTTGCTTCCTCACTAGGTCGAATCAAGTGATTGCATCACTCTACATATTGTGATCCCGTCATCTCTATGCCGGGATCTCCTTGCTAGGTCGAATCTCGCGATCCCATCGTCTATACATCGTGATCCCATCGTCCGCTTCTCAACTAGCTCTTATCGTGATTGTATCATAAGTGATCCCAGAGAACGTCGTCGCTTCCTAGCTAGCTCTTATCGCGAACTCGTTGGAAAGCTGGCAGTATCTCAAGGTTCGTGCTTCAAGCTACGCTTCTTCACGAAATTCCTGTAGGCGGCAATTATTCGCAAAATTTTTGTGCATGTAGATTTTCTGTATGCAGCGAATTCATGAAGATTGATCGTTGCTCTAATACAAATTTGATATGAATCAAAGCCAAAATCAGCGAACCAATTACAAAAAATTAGAACAAACAAATATTTATTTCAGTAACAAAAAAATAACACAACCCGAATAACTAAAAAGTAAACACTTACATTTCGAGAGGTAGGCGATCTCTCTAAAACCCTAGCCCTAACACCTACAAATCGAAAAGTAGGCGATTTTACCCAAACTTTAACCCTAAGATTCAAAGATAATGATCACACATATCCAACCCTAAACATATTAGGCATTATTTATATCCCACAAAAAAACTAATAAAATACTAAAATGCCCTTAGATGCATAAAAGACTAAATTGACCTTAGGCTTCAATCAAACAAAGTGGTGAAGCACTCTTTCACAGTCATGCTTCATTGCTTGATATCATAATTCACACAATTTCATAACATTTTTTAGATTTGAGTGCCTACATTTCCCTCAATTTGCTTTTGTGGTGTCATAGACTAAATATTGAGATCCAATAAGTTCTACAATGAATTCAAAAAGCAAAGACATCAATAATGCAGTGTTGGCTTCCAATAACAATAATAAAAAAAATGAAGACCACTTCAGTTAGATCGATAGCACCAATCAATACTCAATCTTTCCGCTATCGTACAACATCATTTGAATTGAGCAAAGGATCATTGGAAAATGTTCTTCCCATTAACTTTGTAGAAGTAATTTAAAATGGTGAGTGCTTTAAAGAGACTCCTAGAATGACAAGATGACTTTTTCCATGATAGTGGGGGAACCAATCTTCTCTCCTTTACTAGCCCTTATTAGGGCCTCTTGTAGTTGCCAGCCATCACTTAGAAAAGCCTAACTTTGACGCCGTGTAAGAAATAAGGGGAAGAGGAATAGGGATCCTCATTGACCAAAAAACAGGGCCTATATCTAAAGATATACAAGAGAGAAATAAGAAAATACCGATTTTTGTATACAAATTATTAAATACAATAGATAAGATCCCAAAAATTATTTACCAGACAACTCGGCAATTGCTGCCATCCAAAAAAGTAGCTTCCACTTTATAATCAATGTGATACCATGCCATTAAAGGTAGGCCTAGCTGATGTCCAAAAATGCTGCCAGCTACAACCTCTTCAAAGACACAGATGGCCAGCCATCTGGAAAATAGACACTAGTCCCCATAATTCTAGCAATCAAGAAGGGTCGTGAGCTAGCATGCTATCCAGGGATAGGGAAACTGACAAGGAAGTGTCCCTCCTGAAAAGGGACTCCCGCATCCAGCAAAGGGTGCCCCTCCTCCTGCATCCAGCACTACAACTGACCGGTTCAGGCAAGAGGGAGAGCCGATCGGCCCCCCTTCGGATTTGGCGCCACCATTCAGCTCTGAGCCCAATCCTCAATTATCTATGGCATATATACTTGCTTCTTGTGTTTTAGGGTGGCTGTTTTTGTGTTTTTTGTATTGAAACAGTTGTCACCGTTTATTCTTTTCTTTGAGGGCAGTATCCTAGAGTTCCAAGTGGTGCTTCAGCTGTATCTTGATCTTCATGAGGTGATTATCTTCCCTACCCCCTTCCACATCCTTCCCATGTCACTCCCAATAGCCCTTCATTGTTGCAACCTCCCCGACAGGCGCACCCTGACTGTTTTCCTACAATTTCTTGCTCTTCCAACTTGATGCCACCCCACACAGTCTCCCTCCACCATTCCCCTACCTTCCATCCTACTTCAATCGCTAGCGCTGCCCAGAACTGTAGGAAATCACTATTTTTCTGCAGTATTTCGCTTTCCCAGCCATCTTCTCCTTCCGGACTTGTCGTTGCCTCTATCCTGCTTCCCCCTCCTTGTTGTCGCCCTAAACAGCAAACTATTGTTGTTGGGACTACCGTCCCTTGCTGCCCTACTTTCCCAACCGCCCATAATAGCTTCCACAACTTTCCCTGTTGTTGTACTTTCCCTTTCAAATGTGTTGGTTGTAATCGTCTATTTGCTTTTTCAGTAAAAATATTTATTTTTTTATTATTGTTAGCTTAACCCTAGTCCTATCCTAGGATTTCTAACATTCAACAATACCCAATCCTATCTCTATCAAAAATCCGATTGTTAATTTTTCAAGCCCAACAACACCATCAAAGAGACTATTGATAGAAATCTGTTCAGGAAGAAATTCGCCAATGTCATTTATGAGAAATCCGTAAAGAGATGCCTTGGAACCTTTTATAGAGGATGTGCCGCGGAAATCCTCCAACTGCAACAGAGCCTTACCCCATTTGAGAAGAAGCGATTTGTAAAAAATCACTCGTAGCCACAACAATGACTTGTCAAATTGAAAATATACAGTAAATCTCATCCACAGTGCAGATTTTAGAGATGAAGAACCACTACCACGAAGACTGTGTATGAAATATCAGATAATCAAAGATTTCGAAGTAAAAATTGATTTGCAATATTTTGACAGTCATATGGATACAGACAAGTTCATCGAGGGGCTCTGGACATTTGAAAATGTCTTTGAGTACTAGGATGTCCCATTGGAAGGAATAGTACAGCTAACCGCTAACAAGCTAAAGAAAAGCATTATTTTGATGGAAAAATTTGAAGCACCTATTGCAGCATGGGGGAAGACAATAATAATACCTGGTCCAAGATGAAAATACAACAGCAACGCCAGTACCTCCCCACACATTATAGGCAAGATATGTGAGCAAGGCCTCACCGGTTACAATGACATCCTCGAGTGTCCACATCAAGCAGGCAGAGTTTAACCTTAGAGTTAAGTAGCAAGAATACATTCAGCAGAACATCCAAGCAAATCCTGCCTAAGAAGACGCTAGTTCAGAGTGAAAGAATTGGTGGGAACAAACTGCACTCTCAAATCCACCTAGCCAAGAAGTGTTTCAAGTGTCACAGATTTAGATATATTGAATCAGATTGCACAACCATGTTATGATCTACTTCACTGACTGGAGAGCTACAGAATAAATGGATAATTACACAGTAGAAACTGAAAAAGATAAGGGCATAAAGCAAAAGTATCACATTTCAACTGATGGAGAAGAAAAGCACGTAGTTCAAATTAAAACTATGAAAGAGACTCCAATATAATTAATATTGGTGGTCCACAACAGTCCTAAGTTCGAGGAACCAATAACAGACAAATGGCAACCCCGGATAAGAGAACTTCGAACTTCTCAAATAAATAGTTTACTTTCTGAGTTGACCCTACTGAGGGAGGTTCATCATGTCAGAGATGACAATCTTTTGTGCTAATTTTAAAAGGTTATATGGAGCTATTCACATATTAAATTCACTTCAGCGGCATGCCCACCAACAAATGTCCAGCATGAGGGATGAACCACTGCTTTGGAAATTATCTTAGGAACTTGATGGGAAAGAAAATTTGACAATGAGATTCAGGTCCTACCAGAGAAAAACAAAAGACCTCTCCTAAATGATGGTTACCGAGAGTTGCTCAATTTGCCATAGGATTCGTCTTATAGTTGAATCATCCTTACCTACTTATTTAACAGATACATTCAAATGAGTACAAGGAGTGCGAGGAATGGAAGAAACCAATTATAGATTTGATGACCTGATGCTTGGTTCGTAAGGATATCCATTCACATGCAACTCCAGTGTAAGTTTTATCAAAAGAGAATGAATATTTAGTTTATCAGAATGTGCTTTGGAACTACAATGCATGTAGAAATGAATGACCGGGTAGTTACAGTAGTTCTACCTCCTTCAACGCGACGAACCCGACACCAAACTTTGAGGAGACAGAAGCATCAACAAATGAGGTTGAAGCTGCTCTTCTGACGCAGGACGCACGTGAGCACGAAATTCCCCTCCCGAGTCCAGTGCCTAGACCGATCGTCCAAGACAAGGAGACCTAATAGGCTTCCACTTTTGGATTTGGCGCCCCCTTTCAGTTGTGGGCCCGATACTAACTATCTAGAGCATATATATTTGCTTCATGTGTTTAAGGTTGACAGCTTTTGTGTGTTTTGCATCGGGGCATCCGCCAGGATCTCTTCGTCCCTTTGAGGGTTGTATCAGACAGTTCCAGGTGGTGTTTAGGTTGTATCTTCTTCTTCAGTAGTAATTATCTTCCCTGTCCCCTTCTACATCCTTCCGACATTGTTGCAGCCGCATCCCTACTTTTTTCTTGCATTTTTACACTTCCAACCTTGTTGCCAGTCCACACAGCTGCTCTCCACCATTCCCCAACCTTTCTGCATTGCTTTCCACCCACTTTCTTCATTACTGCCACCCAAAACTACAGAAAATCATTATTTTCCTAAAATATTTCACTTTCCCAGCTGCCTTCTCCTCTTCCAAACATGTTGCCGCCTCTATCCCACCTCCCCGACATTATTGTCGCAGCCAAAATACAAACTGTTGTTGTCGGGATTGCTGATTGTTGTCCTGCTGTTCCAGCAGTCCATAAGCGCCGCCACCACCTTTCCAAGGCCCCCTAGACTACCACTGCCATCCGAGATCCACCCTAGCCACGTGTCGTGTGTCATTTTGTTGTTTCTCTTTCAAGCGTGTTGGTTATAACCGTTTATTAGTTCTTTTAGTAATAATATTTGTTTAGTTATTAATATTGTTATTGTCGGGTCCTAAACCACAGATGCGAAAAATAAATGGTTGTGTTAGATGGTCGACAGCAAACGTAAAATTTGTTGAAAAATCATGACATGAATCATTTATATCTTTATGTAAATGCTAGGGCTTCTTCTGAAAGTGACGCGCTGTATGGTTTGATTACAGTGAGAAGTGTGTAAGGGCTGGTACACCCACGTCTTGGTATAGTGTCAAATAAGAAAGAGTTCTCACATGAAGTTAGTCCATGAAACTAATATTATGATAGAAACTTGAAATATAGATACACTCATAGGTAAATTAACAGAATTATTTGATATTATGATTCATAGAAATATAAATATCTTATGTATTCAAGAAACTAAATTGGGTGGAGAAAAAACTAAGGAGATTGATAGTTTAGGTTTTACGTTTAGGTTTAACAGTTTGTCTAGGTTCCCCTCCAAACTAGCCTATTTAAACAACTTCATTATGGACATTTTTAAGCATTTATCAATATGCTCACGAATAAAAAAATAATTTATGAATGCGCTGACTTATCTTCAGTCAATTTTTGCTCTGTTCAAGATAACTAAAGCAAAGCTTGAGCAAGATTTCTCAAGGCTCGAGCTGAGGCCGAGTTCTGGCAATTACTGCATAGAAGACCTAGTTTGCAAAAGGCTACCATCCGGATCGATTACTCAAGCACATATTAACAAAAATAGGTTACCAAAAACAGAATACCAGATCGCTGCAGTCTACGCAAAACTATCTAGCATAATATCCAGAGTAAGCAAGTAAACAGCCACAGTAGATTAGAACATACCGACAGAAAAAAAATAAAAAAATAAAAAAAAAATAATGTAAAAATGGAGGAAGTAAGGTTTGCTACCATTGGGTATACATATCAAGGACAACGATTTTGGTCCCGGCTGCCTTCACGAGGGGCCAGAACGTGTCCTTGTTAACTTCCGTCACTTGACCAACAGTCGGCTCCACCATCTCCAGGCTTGAACGCACGGGTGAAACCCTGAGTCCTCTCCTCGCATCCCTCCAGATCATCGCTGCCGTTCTTCGGCCCGAATCTGCCGAGAGCAGCCGGTGATGAGAGCACCAAGCCACCACCGCCGGTGATGGATGAGAAGACGTTCCTCGGAGGGACGCCGAAGGAGACAGGGAGATACGAAGCGCCATTATTACAAGACGAAGGAGAGGGTCGGCAAGCGGAGCCTATGAGGAGATGTCGAGTTCTATAATTGAGGAAAGGAGGGGAGAACCTCCGTCCACTAGAATCGCTGATTTTGGATTTTGGATTTTGTGACGGGTCCACTAGAGCCAATGTAATTATGTATTTAGCACTTAATTTTTAATTTTTATATAAATGGCACATTTCTAAACATGAAATGTGTATTACAATAGTGATATTTTTTCGTGACATGAAATGTTGTGTGGTATAAATGTGATATGTATGTAAATGGCCCCAACTTTAAATTTCATTCAAGAGTTGTAATGCAATCTGAAGTTAAAGTTGAGAATAATTCTTTAGTTGGACCTTATAATTTTGTTTTACTCCTATTTTGATGTTGTCATTCTTAATTGCTTCCTTTATTGAATGGAATGTTTGGCTTGAATCAGTTTTCAATTCACTTTTTTTGGTGAATCCATGGATGTACAATTCTTTTCTTTTAGGCTCTCTCCCCCTCATTAGCTCCTCTAAGAAGTCCCTTTTGTATCATAGACTTTTTTAATATCTTTGGAGGGCGTCATGAAGCCACCATGGATGAGACATTGTTGGAGGTAAGCCGAATATTGTAGATTAGCTAGTTCTATGAAGCTAATGGACTATTTGGTTTGTTGAAAATAAAACATACTAGAAATATAGTGTATTTATGTTTTTTTTTTTGTGTAAAAGAAATGCATGTATTTACTTTTTTTGTATTTGGTTATAAATAAAATTAAATCAATATAAAACTTAGATAATAATATCAAGCGAGCGAGTGATAGCATTTGAAAGCAACAGACTGATAGTGACTATTAGCATGCATGCCGACAAAAGTAAAAGACGGGCAAATAGCAATGGTGCTAAAAGAAAGAGAAAGCGACAGAAGCATGTGGTAACAACAAACGCAACTTATGGTGTTATGTAGAACTCGGCCAAATTTTTGGTGAGTTTGGAATACACCAAAATTAAAGTAGAGAGTGAGTTTGAAATACAACATGATTTCACTTTGCATTCTATTTTCTTTTAAACAAAAAATCAAAATTTCTAAAATCCATGCATTGTAAATGTAGTGCACCCTTAGTTAGCCCTACCAAACAATCCCTAAGGTCTAGATGTTGTTGAAGAAATAATAAGAGTATTCCTTCCTGAGCTAAAAAGTATTTTGAGCTATTGCTATGAGATATGGAAGTTGCAACCTTGAACTGTGGAGGTCCAAGATGTTGCTTCATAATCATGAAATACAATGCATAATTATTCTATTAGAGTAGTATATTATCTCATAAAGGTTGTCCTAATCTCTAAATTGTTAAACAATAGGCATATGATGTTCTCCTAATCATTGTAGGGCAAAAGATAAGATGGTGATTGCATTTTAACTTCAAGTCATTCTATCAATTAAAGCCCCCTCTTTTTTAGTGTAAAGGATGAAATGCTTATTTTTAGTCCTATAATATAGAACCAAGTTGATAATGGACATTTGGATGAACTAAGTTGATTATTATTTTTATTTATAATGCAAGAGATAAATGTAATCGAAGATTGTCATATATTATGATAATTACAAAAAAATAAATTTTGCAAGAATCATTAATAAATTCCTTAAATGCTCCAAAAGAATAGTTTGGGCTAAAGATAAATTAATTTTTAGCGTCACAAGTTTTAGTATATGTGGATGTATCTTTATGTCAGGTGACAACAACAGCTATAATTTGAAGTGTATTTGGAACTCAACCAATTCTAACAAGTTTAGAATAAAATCGAATTAAACTAGAGAGTGAGTTTGAAATTAAACAAGAATTCACCCTTTATGCCATTTGAATCTAAAAAATTTATAGCAAAATTAGTGTATAAAAATCATTGAAAATCGCCTTAAAGAGGCATACAATTTAATTCAAATTATCTCAAACTCCACCAATTGTACCACAAATTAAAAAATTTGTTGATGTCTTATCATGTATAGAACTATATATATATATATATATGTTTGTTTGTATGCATGCATGTGCCACATACCTCAACCTGTTGGTTGGCATCCTCGACAAAAAAGCACTCGAGCCAGTGGTTCGAGTCCCCTCCAGCACAGTTAGTCTTAGGGAGGTGGTACTTGAATGGTTAGGCACATTAGAGGTGGCCGAAGTTTAGTAAAGTGTTTGGTCAGTCCTTAAAATAAATAAAAAAATGTATGCATGCATGCATGTGTGCATATGTATGATTTGATAATATGTAAATGACTTCCTAAATCAAAGATACAAAAGATATATCTTTAATTGTCATAAAGTCAAAAAGAGATTGAATTTATTATAGAAAATTAAGAGCTCATACAAAAATGATTCTAATTTTTGGCAGATTTTATGCAAATAAAATTCAAATAGTAGTTAGGGAATCAAAATAAATTTTATCAAAAATTTTTAACTTAATTTTGTTTTTTTTAGCATGTATATTTATTTTGAGAGTTGTGCTAGAGCATACATGAATAATATAAGGGGTTTTCAAAATGCAAGTGACTTGTAATAATTTTGAAACATATGTCTAAAGCTCCATTGAACTTTTATCTTGACACATCTTGAACTATATGTATGCACTTATCCAACTTCTGTAGTGTAATGGATTGAATGATAAGTTGAATTTTATAATTCCAATATATCTTAAATATCACATTAAATTTTCTAAAATATATTTTTTTATCATCAAATTAAGATGACCAGCCATGAGGCTCATAGGGCTAATATTAAATAGGCTTAGAGTTAATGTATTCTTATGTAACTTCTTAACAAAATATGTCAGAAACTAGCACACGAATATAAAAAATGTCAGATTATCTTTACATTGGACCCTATTTGTTAGATTATCCTAGGTACTTTTGGAACACATAAATCAAAATATATTATGCATCTCCTAGCTAAAAAATATTCCGAAATGAAAGGTTGTTTATGAGAAAAAAGATTGCAATGCTTTTATGCATATATGCTAGTTATAAGTCTTTAATTTCATAAATAATTCAAATAGAATAATATAAACAAATTTTAGAAGTAAGGAAAACAATTTCAAGTCCATTATCATACCATATCAAGACTAAGGGTCTGTTTGGGGCAACTGCAGCTTATCCAACTTCTGTTGATAAGCAACTTATCCTGATAATCTGCTGATGAGCAGCTGATCTGGATAAGTTGTCTCGCTGTTTGGTTGGCGCTTATGAAAAACAACTGATTCTGAAAAATTGACCATTCTGCCCCTGTTCTGAATAAACAGTTTAGCTGTTTGGTTAGTGCGTTTTATAAACAGCTTATTTGGAAAAAAAAATTTAATAAAATGAATAATCTGTGCAACAAAATTTGTTCTTTTCTCAACAAAATTAAAGATCACTGTTCAGACAAGAAAATACCAAAAAGTTTATTTATATTTATATAACTAAAACATATCCGATCACATCAAACGAATATGTTACACATACGAAAGTCAAATACACATGCACATACTACTACAAAGTATAATGAGCGCCTATAAAAAAGAAAAAATAACATGTTAAAATGACAAGTAAAAATATGATAATGTTAACTTTATAATGTAGCAGCATATCACGACCATGCCATCTGGCTCTGAAAATACAGAACCCTGAGCAAATCTTTCTGACTGGGATACCATAGAAATGGAAGCACTTAAAGTAGATGCAGTGTTCTGAAATGTTGATATCGACAAACTCTGATCTGGGGTATCCTTTTGGGATATCATAGAAATAGACTCTATGCCAGCCTACCTGAAGAAACTGCAGTCCTCATGTCGTTGTGCCCACCTTGGGCACTTGTAAAATTGTCTTCCAAAGCTATGTGTCTTACGTGACGTGAGTAGCAAGGATGGTAGTCCGCACCGACACATCACTTTCTCTGACTTCCCTGAATATCTGGAACTCATCGTCCTGCAGTTATTAAAATAAGAATAGATCAATCCAAAATTTGAGGAAAATGACATACAACATTATACAACAGGTTTTAAGATTGAATAGAAATTATAACCATACCTAATGTTGTCAAGTCAGATAGATTTATGGCACAAAAATATTTATGGCTTTCAGAGATTGTGTCAGATTTATATAATGTTCATGTATGTGGTGCTTTTGTAGTATTATGATTTCTAGATTTTCTCCTGATTTGTTATGAGAGATTATAGAGAATTTTGGTGTGTTAATTTATCATCCTAATTTTGTTGATAGTGGAATAATATCTTCCTATCGACGTAGGCAGATTTATGTGGTACCATGTAAATCATACGTTTTTTTGTTGTTTGTCTATTACGTGAATTTGTTTTCCACATTATTTTACAAAACAATTTAGTGTCAATTATGAAAGATAACATTAAAATAAAGTTAAAATATATATAAATATAAATAGAGGATGCAAATCATAAAAAATTATAATGTATTATTGAACGATTTATAAATATACAGGCTAAGCAACATAAAAGTATGCTTGTCTACACTCCAATGCTTCTCATAGTTCACTGATTGGATTTCAAGTCAAAAAGAAGTGGTGAAATCAATGTCTAGAGTTCTAACAAACAGTTGGAGATTTCGAAGCAAAAATCCAATCTAAGCCAAACTTCAGAACATTCAAATAACCTACAAGCTTAAATTCAGTTTAAGCAACAAACGTCTGGTATCCACAATTTCTAAGTTCTTACATAAAACATTTTTTATGAAACGCAAAAGCAACCATTTTGAGATGGTAAAGCCAGCTAAAAAAGATAGAATACAGTATAACCAGACTTTCATGATTTTTAATTGAAAAAACTTTGTACAAATTGGAGGAGAGACTCACATGTATTACAAGAACAGGACATGTGTATATGCACCATAACCCCTTTGTAAAGGCAGTAGTAGTTTAGACTAAATACAAAATTCAGACTAAATACAAAATTGAGACTAAATACAGACAAAATACAAAATTCATACTTAAATTCAGACTAAATACAAAATTCAATGATGTATAAACTAAACACAAAGTGTAGTAGTAGTTTTCTTTGCATTCTTACATGTTCCCATAAGCCACGAATTAAATTCTGAAGCATAAATATCAAATATAAATAAATGTATTTAGATGCTAAATTGATAAAATTAGAATCCAGTAGCTGCCTTTCCCCCCAAAAAAAATGTAAATACATGTTTTTTTTACGTGAGGAACACATCAGTAAGTTGAAACTCAGAACTCAAATAAAACCAAAGAAATGAAAATTTACATACATACCACTAAATTCCTTTAAAAGGTAAACCTTAGATGCTAGATATGTAAATACATTGAATTGGGTGGTATGTATGTAGTTATCTCGAATAAAGGTAAGAATGAAAAATATAATTCTAAAATATAATGAGAACAAAGAAAATAGGGAAGATCAAAACTAGAAGAGCAGGCTAGAAGAGCATGTTCTAAGTTCTTATTCTTCTCCATTCCACTCTCTGTGAGAACAAAGAAAATAGGGAAGATCAAAACTAGAAGAAAGAAGAGCATGCTATACAGGTTCACACGTGATAAAGAAATGCAGTGAAAAACTAGGTTTTGATCTATAAATGGCATTATTTTCCTTAATATGTGTACCTTTAAAGATAATGTAAGACAATGATGTCGATACACTCAAGTGTATTTGCCACAATATTTTAGAAGGCCCAATATTTTTATATCATTCAAAAAGAGTAAAACACATATTCTACTCTGTAACAAAAGATTCAAGTATATTATACTTTCAGCTATGCAGCCATTAGATGACCAAAATTCACATGTCATATTCGTCTCAATGTCCTTTCACATCTAATTTGACAATGCCAAAGTCAGTTCAAACCATGCCAGAAGAAACTTGAGGGGCCATGTAATTGATAAAATTAGAAGACAATTGAAACCATGTTGGCATGGATTGAAGACAAAGTTTATAAAAGAGGATTGCAGAATCATTTTTAGAGATGAAGCTATAGAGAGGGGAAATGAGATGTGCATAATTAAGGTTAATTTGGCTGCAAGCATGTTGAAGGACTTTGTAATAAAACAACACAAGATATTGAAGCAAAAATTCTATATAAGATATTGAAGCACAAAATCAACATTTCGGATTGCAGAATATGATAAAAATTCTATATAAGGTTCACTTTGAAATGAAAAAGGATATAAAGATATTGAAACACAAACGCACTCTCCGACCAATGAATCAGGTTTCCTTGTATTTGTATTTCTAGCACTTGACTTAAATTTTTTTTTTATACATGCCATTCAATACTTATGTATAGATTTATTGACTGACATATAAATGCATAAGAATTGCTTGGTCCTGTATGTGAACCTTCCTATTTTATCTCTTGCAAGACATCAATCACAAAATCAAAATTTCGAACTTGTTTGAGCAAAATTCATCTTCCAAGAGGGTACAAATTTTCTAATTTATAGGGCTGCCGAAATTTATAAACATATGGGTGAAATTTATACATATTTGACACCTAAACTTCAGTCTTTGGGTGAAATTTCTTATATTCCATTGCATAAGACTTCATATTTAAATGCTAGATATGTAAATACATATGAAATTTACAAACAGCTACCCACCATCGTGCCGTTATAAAAGGTGAAATTCCTTATAGGCATGGTCTGCCGAAGCTCCTTCAACATCACTATATTAGAAGAGTAAAAATCCACAAACATCAATATCAAACAAAAAATCTACAGAGCACGGAGTTCAGGCCACATTCATCCTTTAGAACCAATTATTGTGTATTTACATATCTAACACCCAAATCTTTCATACCACATAAAAATGTTTGAAATTAATAACACCCAAATCTTTCATACCACATAAAAATGTTTTATCATTTAAATGCATAGATAAGGTGACGAGCATTTGTTACTTTCTTCACTGCTCCATCATCAAAGCAGATCCGTTGATATGTACTGCATTGTTCATGTATTACAGTTTCAACAATATTGCATAGACCTTAT
This sequence comes from Phalaenopsis aphrodite, assembly GCA_003013225.1. NCBI lineage: Eukaryota > Viridiplantae > Streptophyta > Magnoliopsida > Asparagales > Orchidaceae > Phalaenopsis > Phalaenopsis aphrodite. The sequence continues at coordinate 219,028 of NEWO01000138.1, forward strand.
TGCAATATTTTGCAATGATGAGAAATAGATTACAGTTTCCCAACCATAAAAATCCAACATACCCTAAATTCGTCCCCACCAAATGGGTCATACCATATTAGCGGTTGCTATCCAAGCTACATACATAGCTTGGGGTCATCCAAGCTACATATAGATTGCTTATAAATTTTAGATGCTTCCATAACCATACCATAGTGTCGTGACATTTTGTAGTGCATGATACTTTCAATTGTATTCGCTTGTTCAAGCACCAATATTAATTGCAGAAGTTTTAAAGCATAAATTTGTTCCCATGTATAATAGAACCAAGAAACATAACCACATAAATTCAACCATAAAAGAGAAGGCCTCTTATTACTCTCTTACAAGAGACATAGGACCAGAGCAGAAAAAGTTAATTGTTTTGAAGCTGATATGTATGCCCAAATAACATGCTAAACAATGATTGTCAAACCTAAATACCAATAGCTTGTGTAAAACGCAAATTGGCCCTTCAAAGATTTTCATTAAATCCAAAAAAAATCAAGCCTCGATTGCAATTGGAAAGATACAAAAAAAAGAAAATAAAGAATAATTAAGAAAGCAAGCTCCCGACTTAGATTCTGAACATATAATAAGCCGGAATCACATAACATGAAGTTTAGATGTTATGTAAAAACATGTTCAAGCTCAGATTCATCTTTATTAAAACCACCATTAATGAGCTAGATAAAAATGCTCATTAATGGTGGTTTGCAGCTTCTCTAGTGTCATAATATATGTTCTTGTTAAATGCCATTAATAAACAATCTTGTTATATTTATAAAGACACAAACTAACAAAACAATCCGTTAAAAACCCTTGCATAAATCAAAGCTCATGACAGGTAAGCTCCCCCAACAATATTCCTTAAAAACAGGACAAAACGTATATTATGCCTTGCTGATATCATGACCGGAGAATATCATCTGCTATTTGTTCTCATAAAGTTGCCATCTCTGATGCACCTTCACCCTCTCGAGTGCATGCATCTTCTGAACCAAAGTCTTCATGTATTGAGCGTCCCACATGATATTCAAATGCTTCATGTGGGATTTGCACTGAATCATCTTCTAAAATAGCAAACTCCGTATCCGATCTGGAAGGGTGGCGTCGGATGAAATTGTGTAGCGTCATTGTGACAACAACTATTTGTACTTGCTTTGGAAAAGGGTAGTACGACATATCGCATAATATGACCCACTTCTTCTTCCACACTCCGAACGCTCTTTCAATTACCCCGCGTAATGAAGAGTGTCTTTTGTTAAAACCCTCTTTTTTGCCTCGTGTGACACCACTAGATCTTTCAAAATCAGGAATGTGGTACTTCATATCTGGATAAGGCTTCAGATATCCCCTTTGTAATGGATATCCAACATCAACCAAATAGTATTTACCCTGAGGTGGGTATGGAAATCCATGTCTCAAGTTTCTGGTAGTGAACTTGAAAACATGACTATCATGGGCGCTTCCTTCCCATTCAGCCAAGACAAAAGTAAAGCACATATTAAAATCACATACGACCATAACATTTTGTGTTGGGGCGCCGCATCGGCCTATGTAAGCAACTCTTTCTTCACTAGATAATCGTGCATCGATGTGTGTTCCATCAATAGCTCCAATGCAATCATGGAGTTACAACTATAACTTTTTTTAAACTGTAATGTAATAAAAGTAGAAAGATAAATGTAATGGTCAAAGACAAACCTTAAAAAATGGCATGTATCGAGGGTCATTTGCAATTTGTGAAGGAATTGAATGGAACGTTGGATCCTCGGGCTTCACTATCTTCTGGGCCAAACTAACAACAGAGTTCAAACTGACTGAGAAATATCAGCTGATGGTTTCAGATGAATGTTGGAAATGCTCCATAGCCCCTCTTATTGATTTATTTTGAGATAAGATATATAGAGTTATTGCAAGCACTTCCCTTGGGGTTGTTCTTGCAGAGCCGTGTAACACATGATTGATCCGGAGTTCATTTAGGAGATCATGAAATATTTCTTGTGTCATACAGAACATATTAAAGAACCGTGTTGGATGACCCCGTAATAACTCACCAACCCATCTGTCTCCTATTTGAGTTGAAGTCATACATGGGTTTCGGTCAACGTGTTTGAGAAAGTAATATACAATAAGGTAAGGGTAAATGCGACTGTGCCCTATGTGGTGGATATCTTCTTCATCCATACTACAAAATTATTAAAAGGAAAATGAATTAACTTTAGTAATAAGAACAAAAGTATGCTATGAAAGATAAATAAAACACATGAACTTTGGGCAAAATAAAAACAATATATAATAAAATTGGCCACACAGAAAGAACAACCACATAGAAAGGTGAACTGTCCAAAACATCCATGAAGGAGATTAAAAAAGTGTGCATAACATAAACATAACATAGAACAATAGAAATTAAAGTCCATCAATAACTCAAATATTCAGACGTCCATAAAAGATCACAAGTATTTCACTCGGTATTTCAGTTCCAACTTCATAAAAAACTGTCTGATGGTTGGATCTTGTAACACCTTCACGTATTGAATGTAGTCATCATCGTCTGCCTTAACATCAGAATATGTATTGACGAACTGAAGACACTCATCAATTGAGCTGTTCTGCGATGAAGAAGACCGAGTCTTACATGTTTCAACAAGTGCATCAATAGTGCCTTTAATGAAAGCAACCCCTTTGTTCTTCTTTTCTACCCTGGGAGGCTTGGGCACACGCGTGTATTGAACATCTATGTGAACATAGCTAGGACGGTCTCCTGAATCACCTATCTGCATGGTATCCATCTCTTGGGCTGAGCTGCCAAACCCTATATCATTTGGGGTGAACGCATGAGTTCCTGTAGCGACAAACCCAGTGAACATTCCATCTAGTTTTTCCTCCATTACTGGATCAATGCCAACGAATTTAATTTTTTTGGCTGACGGCACTACCTGATATAGATAACAAATGTGCATTAATAAAATAGTGTTAGGTCAATGCGAAATTAGATTAAACATAAAATAAAAAGAGTAAATTATGCATCTGTAGTTTTTCAGCCCACCATTCTTCTAGTGCATCTATTGTGCGCTTAACTGGATCCCAGCCCATTCCCGTTGATCCCTTTTTCAGTTCTTTCCATAGTTTCCAATCCTTCTTTAACTGGTCCCATTTGTTCTTCATTTTCATGCGATCGTAATCTCTTCCAGTCATTTCTTTGAATTTAACCAAGATATTTTTCCACCTTTCTTTGTTAAAAAATGTAGTGGGTCTATTTCCCACCTCAACCTCCCTTACATATAAATCATAAAAGATCATAGTAACTTCTCTATCCCACATGACTGATGTTCCAGCCTCTTTAACTTTACTCATTGAGTTCTGTCAGATTAATGGATAAGCACAAAATGTTTCTTTTCATGGCAAAAAAAATCACAAAACAAAAGAACAATTTCTATATCAACCCTCTAAAAAATCACAAAACAAAAGATAGATTAATGACATCTTCATCTTTGTGACATCGTAAATTCTTCAAGAGAACTCTAGATGACAAATCATGACAAAGATTACTAAAAAATAAGATAAACTATGAAAAGAAAAAAAAGAACTTTTGTAAAGATTGCCAAACTGTACATTCATATAAAAGAAGAAATATCTACTTTGGGAAATGTAAATATGGAAACAAATGCTACAAAAACCTTCTTATCGAGTGACATCCATAATATTACACTATAAACACTACAATGGAGATTTTGGTTGGAGTAATTATACAGAGAAACAATTCCATGTTCTAAGAGTTATTTAATTTGACATAACACAAAGAATAATATTAGTAGCTGGTGTTTATAAAACATAAGTGATTTACCTAAAGAAGAGAACAACAATATTTTCAGCTACAAGTGTAAGCAATCAAAACACAAAATGATAAATATTTGAATAATATTTTAGACCATATAATAGTTATCAGGCATAAAACTTTAGTTGGAACTACCGAACAACGCAAAAGAATTAGCACTCTTTCATATTAAAAAAAAACTATAAAATGAAACATAGCTTCTTAGAAAGAAAGGAAGATTACATGGCATTAACCAAACATGGAAAAATAAAACAAATCAAACAAGTTGATAACACACTTAAAAACCAAAATTAGAATCTTTCACCATCTCTTCATCTTGGAAGCGTTGCAAAGCTCCTAATTTCGACTAATTCTTCTTAAAAACAAATTGAGTGCATGTAAATTAGAGGAAAAAAACATAAACTAATAATTAGCAATACCAAAAGAGTCAATAATGCACGTGAACTATCTTTTCATACAACTTTACCAACCATCCATACTTGATATAAAGTACAATACTAACAAAATGTTTGATAGGTGCATCATCATCATCATTATCACCACCCTCGGAATCAAAACATTAGGCCAAAACTAAAGTATATGAGTTCGACTACAAAATTCCTCCTCCAATTATTTCTGCTGATTGTTAAAATAAATAA
>NEWO01000138.1:233018-301575 GCA_003013225.1 Phalaenopsis aphrodite
GACCCTTAGGGGCAAAATGGTAATTTTGGATATTTTGGTCTTAATGAATATTTAGGCTTAATCAAAATGGGAAATGGGTAATTTCTAATATTAATTAACTCATTTGATGATTTGTAACCAAAATGGGCTTAATTGCTAGAAACCCACTTCACTTTGTCAAATTATAAAATAATTTCCATAATTATCGAAATTTTGGAAACTTCACTAGTATTAAATGACCTTTGAATGTAAGGGTATAATTTTGGAAATCAATGATTTCATACCCTTATTTGATAATCAAAATGATGTTTATATGATCTTGATAATGATCACTTAAAGTTTTAAATCTTTTAAAAAAAAAAATTAAATTTACACTTAATACATTCACTTAGGTCTTAAGGGCTTAGTGGTGAACTTAGGTTGAAATCCGCCTGTTAAAAGAGGATTAGAAAAATCAATATAATTAAACTCTTTTAAAATGTCCTTGCCATTCGAACTCCTTGAAGATAAGTTTTCTTGATTCTATTGAGAGTATTCTTAAGTAACTTCTGTTATTTAAGATGTAATTAACTATAGGGGCTTGCCCCTATAGGAAGCTTTTCCCGAACCCAGCATAATGTAAACCCTGTTTAATTTCTTATATTAAATAGGGGAATTTGTTGGCTAATATATTGGTTTCGCAGATCAAACGGATGTCATAACTTTCTCTAGTTTATTTGATCGAGCTTCACCCTCAATTCTTGTGTTCATCCTTTGAGAAAGATACAAGATTTGAGGTAAAGCGCTCTTTCATCTAAACTATGAAAATTATGGGGTCAGTTTGACTCCATATTTTTCAAAATTAAATTTTTTTTAACGTCCTTCCGAAGCGGGCAACGGGATTTCAATTCCGATGACCGACAGCTTCTTACGGGCAAACCCCACACCAAAAATACTGCCGACATACCCTTATCATGAAATGAATTCTGAGTAGTCTTCTTTATCATTCTCCATAATTTGAAGAAATGGTTTTGTGAAAAATTGATTTTATTTTTTATGATTTTAAATTTCAATAATTTGTGATGATTTGAACTCTAATCTTCATTTACTTTTTGATCTAGAAAATTGAATTTTTAAAATGTGTTGAGAAGTATATGTTCTGAAAAGGGGATATGATTTCTACAACAAATGGAGAATCACATTTGATTTCATGGGAGAGTATTTCATCCATGGGATTGGGTGCAAATAAATAGAGAAATATACTTCATGGGATGTAGAATTGGAAGATTTTAAGGTGACATAATTAAATCCCCAATTTGGTTCAGTTGATTGGAAACTAATGCAAGCTTGTTAGCCCTCAGGTGAGGGAGTAGTGGGAGCTCTGGAGTGACAGCCGGTATCCTCCCAGCATAACAACGGAATTAGGGACCAAACTCTGGATTAGTCAATGTTCTTTACAGCACTCAGGAGGGCAAAGAATATGCTTGCTCCTATTTGACATAAAACAATTTTTAAATATATTTTTCAATGATTTCAATTTTTTCACAAGCCATATTTTCAGTGTAAAGAGGAATGATGTTTTCTCATAATGGAACTTTTCATCAACAAAAACCTTTATTTTATTTCAGCAATTTACTTTTGAAAGTTTAGCATTTAGTTTAATTTACTTCTTATAGTCATACATCTGCATATTTAATAGCATTTCACTTAAGTAGTTTAACTTCAAACTTCGTACTTTACTTTATTTTTCTAGTTTATAATAGAATATAAATAGCTAGCTTATATATATTTCCAGCTTCCCTGTGGGATCAATATATAAGACTCCATTAGAGCCCTATATTACTTGAACGATATTTATACTTGTGTTATATGTAAAAGGGAATCGATACTTTAGAAGAGGTTTTAAAGATAAATTATTTTCATTAAAGTTACATTATTATTTTGGTTACATTGCATCATTATTATTAATTTAATATCATTTTTTCTGAATCTCACATCAACATACATGTTAGAGAAGGGTCGATATGGAAACTCGTTAGTTGAATCTTCTCCAGTCTAAGAATGTTTCTTGAACATACGTACCAAACCATCTTCAAAACGCCAAGTATGTTCAAAATGTTCCTTAAGCCTCCAATCCAGATGATCGAACATTTTAGAAATGTTCCCAATCACATGCATAATATTCCACACCTCTTTTTATATCTTCTTGATTCTCTTCAAAAGTGCATTTAAATTATAATAGGGTTGAATAGGTGTTCATTTCTGAGATCCTTGATCCATCAACACATTCATATCATTCTCATTTGTCATTCCAATACAACTACAATAGACTTCAGGATCCATCGGCTTCTAAGGAAGAAGTACTTTTTCCCAACTTTCGTAAGGTACTTGCGATTGACTGCACATTAGAAAAATAGTATATGAATGTCTAAGTCCAGTTGCAGATCCATTCACAATCAAACCCATAACCAATTTTACAATTATGACTTTAATATCAACAAGTTTTCCGGTTTGAATACAATAATTTAAAATAGTGCTCTCCTTAGTTACGTTATTGATCTTCATAGTGGGCAGTAATTTTGATGCAATAAAGAAGTGTGAAGCCTTAGAAGTACGATTTAACAATAATGATGAAAAACTTACATTTCCATCATCTCTAGCCTCCCAATTTGCATCTTCATTAGTAAGGTACTGGTAGAGTTCATTCATGTTGTCTCTCGTAGGGATAAAATTCATAAATGGCAGATATACACATTCTCTATCATAAACATCTTTTTTATTTATGAAGGAGTGAACTGCACAAACCAGCCTCGCACATAGAATATTCCTTGGTTAATCCCATGAAGATTTGCATAAAACTCTTTCACCACAGGGACGACTACAGTGACAGTAGTGTAGCAAAGAACTTCTCATCTCTTCTGGAAATAATCTCTTCTACTCGAGTATTTAGTGTGTTGAATCCCCGATTCACAAATCCCTTTTCTTTGATTAACCTCTTCTTCACTAGAACTCGATCATAAATTTTATGGGCATCGAAACTGACAATTTCTCCGGTTGAAAATTCCAAATCTCGCAGTATTTTTGGAGTGGGAAGCCATTAGACTTGAAATCTAGTGGGTTTTCCCATGTTTTCCCCCTTAAAATAGACTTAGGATTCGGTTTTTAGGAGTTATAAGAAGAAGAAACTGCCAAAAACTGCCTTTTAAAATTTTTAAGTCATTTTTAGCTCTCTGGATATCGGTGCATCATGCGTCAGTTCCTAAAATAACACTGTTTCGATTTCGATCCAATAAATTCTTTATTTTTCCATAAAATTAGGCAAATAAAGATGTTTTCAAATATTTTTCTCAAATACACAGACTTCATAAAGACCTAAATGCGTAAAATGTTTCAAACTCCAAAAACTAAAAAGAAAACTAAATAACGATTCATATCGGTTGCTTCCCACAAAGCGTTTGTTTTAATGTTATCGGCCCGACATTCCCATTCTTATTCTGGGTGACCCAATATTACAGTTTTTTAAAAAACCGGTCTTTGACCATGAAAATATAGTTTTAATATGTGCCCATTCACTTTAAAAATTTTTCTAGTCTTGGGGTCTTCAATATTAACTGCTCCATAGGGATAGACTTTTATAACTTTGAATGACCCTTTCCTCCTAGACTTCAATTTTCCAGGAAATAGTTTCAATCATGTATTGTATAATAAAACTTCTTGTCCAGGTTCAAATTCTCTTTTTATTATCTTTTGATCATGTCATTTTTTCATCTTTTCTTTATAAATCCTCGAATTATTGTAAAATTCATTCATAATTTCCTCAAGCTCATTCAACTGCAATAATCTTTTCTCACCAGCTTCTTTCAAATTAAAATTGAATTCTTTTATAGCTCAATAAGCTTTATGCTCCAATTCAACTGACAAGTGACAAGTCTTCCCAAAAATTAATATATATGGAGACATTCCTATAGGTGTCTTATAAGCTGTCTTGTATACCCATAATGCAATATCTAATCTAACAGACCAATCCATTTTATTAGGATTAACACTCTTTTCCAAAATTCTCTTAATTTCACGATTAAATACTTCTGCTTAACCACTAGTCTATGGATGATAAACATATGCAATTTTATGCATTATATTATATTTTTCCACCAATTTTGTAACTGTTGCATTCCTAAAATGAGACCCTCCATCGGTAATGATTACTCTCGGTATTTCTTATATTGTAAAAATATTTTAATTAAAAACTTTGAAACACTCCGAGCATCACATCTAGGTAAAGCGATTGTTTCAATCTATTTTGAAACATAATCCACAAAAATCAATATATATATATTTCCAAAAACTTGATGCGGTCAGATTTAGTGTGTAAATTTTGTAAATATTTTTCAATATTACAAAATACATACGACAAATATAACAATAAATATGCAATATAATCCCAACAAAAATATCTTTTATGAAAATAATTTATCTTTAAAACTCTTTCTAAACTGTCAATTCCCCTTTAAAATTAATGCAAGTATATGTATCGCTCAAGTAATAAAGAACTCTAATGGAGTCCTAGATATCGATCACACAGAGAAGTTGGAAAAATCTATAAGTAAATAATGAAAATTTATTTTATAATTTAAAAATTCAAAAATAAAAGTAAATTGTAAAGTTTGATTATTAACTACTAAAGTGAATGTTTTATAAAATGTAGTTGAAAAAACTAAATTAACTAACTTAAAACTAAACTTTTAAAAGTAAAATTAACTACTAAAGTGAATGTTAAGTAAAATGTAGTTGAAAAAACTAAGTTAGCTAACTTAAAACTAAATTTTTAAAAGTAAAATTATGAAACTAAACAAAGTTTATGTTGACGAAATATTCAAATTTAAGAAAAACATTATTCTCCTTTACAATGAGTATATGGATTGTGAAGAAATTAAAATCAACTAAAAATATATATAAAACATGTTTTGTGCAAAATAGGAGCAATCCTATTCTTTACCCTCTTCCGAGTGTTATAAAGAACATTGACTAATCCAGAGTTTGGTCCCTAATTTGGTGGTTAGGTTGGGAGGATACCGGCTGCCACTCCAGAGCTCCCACCACTCCCTCCCTTGAGGGCTAACAGTCTCACATCAGTTTCTATTCAACTGGACCAAATTGGAGATTTTAATCTGTCACCTTAAAATCTTCAATTCTGCATCCAACAAAGTATATTTCCTTATTTATTTACACTCAATTCCATAGATGACATACTCTCCTATGAAATCAAATTTGACTCTCCCCTTATTGTAAAAATCATAGCTTTCCAGAACATATGTTTCTCAACATTTTTTAACATTTCAATTAGCCAGATCGAAAAGTAAATGAATATCGGAGTTCAAATCATCACAAATTATTAACATTTAAAACCATATAAAATAAAATCAATTCTTCGTAAAACCATATCTCAAAGTAGGGAGAAGGATATAGAAGACAACTCAGAATTCATGAGAAGAATATGATAAAACACATATTTCATATATAAAAAAAGTGTACAAAACAAAAGAAACAACTTATCTCACAATCCTTCCCAAGCAAATCACAAGAAGTTCTCTCCAAGTCTTTCTCTCTTTATAAACACACTCAACTCTCTCTTAGAAGTGTAATGAAGAAGAAAACTCTCACCTTTCGTCTCCTCTTACAACCCTAGAAGAAATCTCCTCTCCTTGCCTTTCACGCAACCACCTTCTTGCCTTTTTGTCCACCCTCAAACTCTCTCTCAACTCGTTAAAGTTTTCTTCTTTTATTAGGGGCTACCTATTTTCAAAAGGAATTCAAAATTCCTTCCAAAATTTCCTCCAAAAGTAAAATCTTTTGATTTCAAAAGATGTGTCATTTGATCTAAGCGATATATCTCTTCATAAAAGAGCATTCTAAAGTGTCTAGATGCATTGAATCGCTTCAAGGGGTGTGTAGAACTAGCGTCCCTTTGAAAATGCCCACCTTAAGTTTTGGTCCCTAATTCTGTAGTTAGGTCTTAATTCCGTGGTCACCTTATTACAATCAACCCTTTAGAAACCTTAAGCTTTACCTAGATTAACACTCTATTCTCTTTTTATTAAAGTTTACCATTTTTACCTAGATTAACAAAGGTTTGGTCCCTAATTTCGTGGGTTAGACCTTAAGCTTGTCAGTATTTTTATAGACCTAGATTAAGAAAAAATTAACACTCTTTTCCTAAATTCCCTTACAGCATGGATAAAGAACATTGACTTCATAAATATCCAAGCGACGTATCTTTTTATAGAAATTAAAATCAACACTCTATTCTCTTTTTATTATCTTTTGAACTGCCTTAATCTGCAAAAAATTTTCTCTGACACATCTTGTGCCAAGCTTCTGTCAAATGACACATCATACGCCAATCTGGCAAATCATGCGCCATAATTCCAAAATTCATTGTTTTGGCTCCAAATTTCATCCTTTTTGTCATTTTTGCTCCAAATGCCTAAAAATGATATACCAACAGTAAATAAATGAAAATTCCCTTATTTAAAGTGCAATATCACTAAAAATAAGCCTAAAATATGTACTTAAAATATTATATTATTTTGGTGTATCACTCGTCTGCATTTCAGGCAAACCAGAAATCCTGCGAGCGGCTTATACCTGGTGCAATCAGTAATCAATATAAAAGAATCCTTACCCTTATCTTACTATGTGTTCTATTAATCTGCTCTACGCAGGATCCGAAACTAGTATGCCCACTTGTTGTGAGTTAGGTTAACATACATATCTTGTTCATCTTTGATGAATGATGGATATGTTCTCGTCCTACTGACTTTGAATGATTATGGTTGATATCCTTTTAATTATATTGTTTAGCTTCAAGGCTAAATATTTTTGTGGGTTGACTACCATCATAATCTAAACCCCATCATTATTGTGAGCAATTCTTACTGTCATATCGGGAATAAGCATGTTGCATCGGTTACATCATTCAACTAGCCTTGTCGATCCATGCCTATTTCTTTGTACTAGCAAAAATACCCCATTTGGATCACCTTATTACATGTTTAACGAGAGCCCTTTCTGTAGGATAGCTACCTCAATCTTCCTCAAATAAGGACTACTCTACTATCCTTTAAGGAATCCCAGATAAGGGACACTTTGCTAAAGATAACCGAAGCACTTTATAGATGAACCAGTGTGTCCATCCAACCCCCTAGTTCTGATGACTTCATGATAAATTTCCAGTAGGAATTACCTCATTACTCTTGAGGTATTCCCAGTAAGAGCCTTGCTTGATAGATTGTTAACAAAGGTTGGGAAATCATCTTCCTCAGTTGGCAACACCTTCCTCAGTTAACGAAGGTTGAAAAATTCCCAATAGGATTCTTGATATCCGATACACTGAAAATATATGCATTTTTAGACCCATATTTTATACCTATTTTTGGTGATATTGCACTTTAATGGAAGGTATTTTGATGTTTTCTTGCAGATTGTTGATTTTTAGGGCTCAAAGCAAAAAAGGAAGCAAAAATGATGAAATTTGGAGTCAAATGACATTTTTGAGGAAAAACTAAGCGCCGGCAGTGCCAAGGTCAGCGCCGATGACGCATAACAACCGAAAGCTAGTGGATTTTTACTCAGCGTCGAGGGCGCCAAATTAGTGCCAAAGGCAGTTCAGACTCTGTTTATTGAAGTTTTGATGTATTTGGACGATTTTTGAAGAGTTTTTGCAGGCACCACTTGGAGAACTGACCTTGGGCTTTATTTGAGGCCAAATTTCATTAGAAAATGTGCTCCTCTACATTCATTTTTTGCTCTACATCATTCCACCACGCTACATTTCCATATTTCATCTTCATTCCACCACATATTGGTGTCAATTAGTAATTTTGCTTTCATAGTTTAGAGTTTTTGTGGTAAGATTTAGTGTGAAACTATTTGTAAGAGTTTTGGAGAAGGAGAAAAATGAGAGAGTTCTTCTTCTTGCATTTCTAAGGAAAGGCTACAAAGGATTTGCTTTGAGAAAGAAATCTTGATAAGTTTGTTTGTTTATTTAGTGTTGTATGAACTTTCTTTTATATATGAAATTTGTGTTTTGTTGTATGTTTCTCATGAAGTCTGAGTAGTTTCCTCTATCTTTCCCCCCTACTCTGAGATCTGGAGAAATGAAGAGATAATATGAATGTGCCATAATTAAAATATAAAATAAATTGTGATGATTTTCAACTCCGAACTTAATTTACTTTTCAATTTGGCCAACTGATTTGTTAAAATATGTTGTGAAACAAATGATCCGGAAAAAGGAGTATGCGTTCTACAACAGAGTGAGGGTTACATTTGATTTCATGAAGGAGAAATTTGTTCATGAAATTAAGTGCAAATAAATAGGAAAATATTCTTTGTTGGGTTTAGAATTGGAGAATCTTTAGGGTGACAGACTAAGATCTCCAATTTAGTCTTAGTGTTTAAAACTAAAGCGAGAGTTAGCCTTCAGGTGAAGGGAAGTGGGAGCTCTTAAGTGGGAGCTGGTATCCTTCAAAACTAGCCACGGATTTAGGGACTAAACCTAAGATTAACCAATGATTTTCTATGCATTGTATCAGGGTAGAGAATTAAAATTGATCCTATTTGACATAATACATATTATAAATATTTATTTCATCTCATTTCACCAAAATTTCATTGTAGTGGGAATGATGCTTTTTCACATAATAAACCTTCATTACATAAACATAGTTAGTAGATTAGTACTTATTATTAAAAATTTACATTTTAGTTTTGCTAATACTTATATAATTTAGTTTGGTTAATATCTCAACATTCAAAATTAGTGACAGTGATTTATTTCGTTTGATTTTCTGTAAATTTCTTGATAAAATTTATCTTTGCTAATTTACACCTTCCCCGTGGGATCGATATCTAGGGCTTAAATAGAAAGTCGATTATTACTTGATAAGGATACGTATACTTGCGTAGAATCTCATTATTAATTACCTATATATATATATATATATATATATATATATATATAACACAACTTACTTTGCATACAAGGATCAAGTTTTTGGCGTTGTAGTGGTGTCAACTTCATAAATCCTTACATTAAAAAAAATCGAGATCAAGTGTTTGGCGCAGTTGCCGGGGAAGGTAACGGTTAAATTTAATTAAATTAAATAATTTTGATAAATTAGGAAATTTAGAGAATATATATATACTATACAAATATATAAAAACAAAAAAATAATAAAATATAAAAAAAATCCAAAAAGAAATTTAATTAAGAGTGTATTTTTAAAGAATTTTACTTAAGCTTACTTTATTAGTTTATGCGAAATATTGGATCTGAAGGTCTAGTACCTTACGATTTAGAATAAGAACATCCTATTAGAAAAATTTGAAAACAACAAAGAGAAATTAAGAATTTGAAATAAATGACGAATAATATAGAAAATCCAATAAATGAGAATCGACAAAAACCTCTAAAAGATTATGCGAATCCGACAGCATATGAACTTTATTTAACTATTCAAAATCTTGATGTTGTTGTTAATTCATTTGAGCTTAAATTTGTTACTATCCAAATGATACAAAATAATCAGTTTGGAGAATCACCTACTGAAGATCCTAACTTACATCTTGCTAGTTTTCTTGAAATTTGTGCTACATTTAAATATGACAGAGTGTCTAATGATGTTGTTAGGATTAAACTTTTTCCTTTTTCATTAAGGGATAAAGCCAATGCTTGGTTAATATCATTAGCACATGGATCTATTAGAACTTGGGGAGAACTATCACAAAAATTCTTGGCTAAATATTTTCCACCCTCGAAAACCGCTAAGCTTAGAAAGGATATTACAACTTTTTGTCAGTTTGAAGGGGAATCGATATATGAAGCCTGAGAAAGATTTAATGATCTTCTTAGAAAATGTCCACACCATGCTTTCCAGATTGGTTAATAATTCAAACCTTTTATAATGGATTAGTAGGATCATTAAGATCTATTATAGATGCTGCTGCGGGTGAATCATTAATGTCAAAACCTTTTGATGAAGCATACTCTTTAATTGAAGAAATGACTACTAACAATTTTCAATAACCCTCTGAAAGGGTAAATCTTAAGAGAGTAGCTAGTATTCATGAATCCGATATAATGTCTATTTTAGCATCTTAAATTGTTGTTATTTCTAAAAAGATTGATCAAATAGAAGTGAACTATTCTTAAATACCTCTAGTATTAGAGAAAAAATCACTAGGATAGATTATTGATACTCAACCATCTTATGAAACCTTAAATGCTATAAATAATTGAAATAACAATCCCTATTCTAACTATTTTAACCCTGGATGGAAAAATCACCCTAATTTTAGTTGGAATAATTATAATAATTCGGTGAATCCATCTGGAAATCTGAATAATCAAGGAAATCCTAATTTTTGACCTTATTATCCTCCAGGATTTAACTCCAATCTTAACCCACAAGTTAAGGAAAAGAAGTTGATGATGGAAAAAGTAATGTTGATTATGGGAAATCAAATACAAAATCAAGGGGCTGCAATTAGAAATATTGAAAATCAATTAGCACATATTGCTACTGCACTTAGTAACAGACCTTCTGGAATTCTTTCAAGTACTGTAGAAGTTAATCCAAAAGATCAAAATAGAGAGCAAATTAAAGCTATTCAATTACGAAGTGGAAAAGAAATAGAAACATGGATCCAAAGAGAAACTGAAGTTAATGAAGAGAAGTAAGAAATGGAAAATGATCAACAAGAAAATGAACAAACACAGATTCCTTTTGAAAAACCATCACCTTTGTTTCCTCAAAGACTGAAGCAGAAAAATAAAGATAAATAATTAACAAAATTTTTAGAAATCCTTAAGAAGTTAATGATAAATATTCTTTTTGTTGAAGCTTTGTAGTAAATGCCAAGTTATGTGAAATTTATAAAGGATGTACTAAAAAAGAAAAGGGTTTACAGATCATGAGACCGTTGCACTCAGTGAAAAGTGCAGTGCTATTATTCAGAAAAAACTTCCTAGAAAACTAAAAGATCCTGGTAGTTTTACTGCACCTTGTGCAATTGGTGAGAAGTTTTATGGAAAAGCAATATGTGATTTAAGAGCGAGTATCAATCTTATGCCCTTACCAAACTTTAAACGTTTAGATTTAGGAGAAATTTTCCCTACTACTGTAACTCTTCATTTAGCTGACCAATCAATAACTTATCCAAAAGGAGTTATAAAGGATGTACTAGTAAAGTGGATAAATTTATTTTCCCTATAGACTTTATAGTATTGGATATGGGGGAAGATAAAGAAATTTCTATTATTTTAGGGGGACCATTTCTTGCAACAGGAAGAGCTGTAATAGATGTACAAAAAAGAGAATTAATAATGAGAGTTAATGATCAAGAAGTGAACTTTAATATAACCAAAGCTATGAAATATCATGCAATAGAAAAAGATAATGAATGTTTCAGGATGGAAGTAGCTGATTATCTAAGTAATCAACAGTTTAAGAAACAATTTGAGGATAAATTTAAGCAAGGAGAAATTTTTGAGAATGAAGATGAAATTAAAAAGAAGATTTGGATTATATTCAGGGCAAATTTGAAATGTTAGACTTGATGGAAAACAATAGTAAAAGTCTTACTCCTTCAAGTATTAAACCACCTGAACTTGAATTAAAGATATTACCTACCCATTTAAAGTATGTATTTTTAGGAAATTCATCTACATTGCCGGTTATTATATCTTCTGAGTTAACTAAGATTTAGGAACAATATTTGATAAAAATGTTAAAAAAGTATAAAAAGGCTTTTGGATGGACTTTAGCAGATATTAAAGGAATTAGTCCTTCAATTTGTAGGCATAGAATTTTATTAGATGAACAACATAAACCCAAAGCTGATCCTTAGAGAAGATTAAACCCAATAATGAAAGAAGTTATTAAAAAAGAGATTTTAAAATGGTTAGATGTTGAAATTATATGTCATATTTCAGATAGTGTTTAGGTAAGCCAAATTCACTCTATACCAAAAAAAGGAGGAGTGACTGTTGAAGAAAATGAGAAAAATGAATTAACACTAATAAGATAAGTATCTAGTTGATGAATTTGCATTGATTATAGAAAATTAAATATGGCCACCAGAAAAGATCACTTTACATTACCCTTTCTAGACCAAATGTTGGATAGATTGGCTGGGAATAAGTATTATTACTTTTTAGATGGATATATCAGTTATCACTAAATTCTAATTCCAGAGGATCAAGAGAAAACAACATTTACAAGCCCATATTGAACATTTGCTTTTCGTAGAATGCCTTTTGGACTATGCAATGCACCTGCAACATTTCAAAGATGTACGATGTCAATTTTTAGCAATTTTACAAAACATGGAATGGAAGTGTTTATAGACGATTTTTCCGTATTTGGAACTTTGTTTGAATTATGCCTTAATAATTTAGAAAAAAATTTGAAAGTATGAGAAAAAGTCAATTTAGTATTAGAATGGGAAAATTGTCAATTTATGGCTGCAGGAGGTATTGTACTTAGGCATAAAATTTCTGAAAAAGGCATGGAGGTAGATCCTGCAAAAATCTAAGTTATAGAAAAATTACCATCGCCTACTAATGTTAAAGGGGTGAGAAATTTTCTAGAACATGCTTGTTTTTACAGGTGCTACATAAAAATTTTTCCAAAAATAACTAAGCCTCTATGCCAACTTTTAGAAAAAGATACGAAATTTGATTTTAATGAAGAATGCATAAAAACATTTGAATTATTAAAGAAAAAGTTAGTCACTGCACCTATATTAGTATCACCTGACTGGGAAAAATCATTTGAAATAATGTGTGATGCTAGTGATTAGACTATTGGGGCTGTATTAGGACAAAGGCACGATAAAGTTTTTAAAGTTATATATTATGGTAGTAAGACTCTAAATGATGCTCAAATAAATTATACTACTACTGAAAGAGAGTTATTAGCTATTATTTATGCCTTTGATAAATTTAGATCTTATTTAATTGGAACTTAATGTATAGTGCATACAGATCATTCTGCTATTAAATACAATGCAAAAGAAGGATGCTAAACCAAGATTAATTAGATGGATACTTTTATTGTAAGAGTTGTATTTTACCGTGATTGATATAAAGGGAAATGATAATCAAATAGTTGATCATTTGTCTAGAATATAAATAGAAATATTAACTAATTTTGTAAATGAAATTTTAGAGAATTTCCATGATGAACAATTATATAGTATTGATGAAATGGATGTACCGTGGTATGCTGATATAGTAAATTATATCGTAAGTGGTATTCTACCACCTGATATAAAAAATCCATAATTAAAGAAGTTTATATCGATTCAAAAGGCTATTTTTGGGATGACCTATATTTATATAAATAATGTAAAGATCTAATTATTAGAAGATGAGTGCCTTATGAAGAAACTCAACAGATAATTGAAAGATGCAATGATTCTAAATTTGGAGGACATTTTAGAACAAATAAAACTGCATATAAAATTTTACAAGCTAGATTTTATTGGCCTACTATTTTTAATGATGTTAACGAATATATTAAAACATGTGATAGACGTCAACGTGTAGGAAATATTTCTAAAAGAAATGAAATGCCTCTAAATTACACATTGGAAGTTGAAATTTTTGATGTGTGTGGATTATATTTTATGGGACCATTTATGCCTTCATTTGGAAACCTATATATATATATATATTATTTGTTGTTGATTATATGTCCAAATGGATTGAAGTTATTGTTGTACCTAGATGTGATGCTTGAATTGTTTCTAAATTTTTAATTAAAAATATTTTTACAAGATATGGAATGTCGAGTGTAATTATTACTGATGGAGGATCTCATTTCAGGAAGAAGAGAATAAAAAAAATAATTAAGAAATATGACATTATGCATAGATTCTCTACTGCTTATCATCCTCAGACTAGTGTTCTAGTAGGGATATTAAATTGTGAAATTAAACGCATTTTAGAAAAGGCTGTAAATTAGATTGTTCTCCTAAACTTAACACAACATTATGGGCATATAGAACTGTTTATAAGACTCCTATAGGAATGTCCCCATACAGACTGATATTTGGAAAAACATGTCACTTACCTGTAGAATTAGAGCATAAAGTATTTTGGGCTATTAAGGAATTTAATTTTAATATAAAAGATGTTGGTGACAAAAGATTATTGCAACTCAATGAACTTGAGGAGATTAGAAATGAAGCATATGATAATGCAAAAATCTATAAAGAGAAAATGAAAATATGGCATGATCAGAAGATTATTAAGAAGAAATTTGAACCTGGATAAGAAGTTCTATTATATAATACAAGATTGAGATTGTTTCCAGGAAAACTGAAATCCAGATGGTTAGAGCCATTTAAGGTAATTAAAGTCTATCATTATGGAACTGTTATGATTAAAGATCCTAACAGTGGAAATATATTTAATGTTAATGGGAATCATTTGAAACATTATTATGAG
Source organism: Phalaenopsis aphrodite (assembly GCA_003013225.1). NCBI lineage: Eukaryota > Viridiplantae > Streptophyta > Magnoliopsida > Asparagales > Orchidaceae > Phalaenopsis > Phalaenopsis aphrodite. The sequence continues at coordinate 247,492 of NEWO01000138.1, forward strand.
AGGCACATACCTCAATTTAAAGAAGTTTTCATGTTAAGTTAACCCAACTAAACAAATAGTATGTTGGGCTGACGATGTTAAACTAAGTGTTTTTTGGGAGGTAACCCATACTTATATGTCTATGTATTACTATTTAGTTTGTTAAGTGTCTTATATATTAGTAGATAATAACCCTACACAATTGCTTTTATTATAAATTAAGTAAAATATTAGCATTGGAGGAAAAGTTGAAATTTAAATGAATAAAAAATGAAAATCGTAAAAATTTGGCCACTGGCACCGATGGTGCTCAAGAAAGCGAATCTCAGCATCGACAGCACCCATCCGGATTGTCGACGACACGAGAGCAGTTGGATGGTTTATGTGACTTTTGGCGAACTTTAGTGCGATTTTGATCAATAATAACCACCAAGAGGTGTTTTTAAAGTCCTAAAAACTTCCTAGGATGTCTAGAAACTTTTTATTTTTGGATTCCATGGCTTCCAATTCTAGAAATACTTCAAGGTATAGAGTTTTCAATAGAAGAAAATTTATTAGTTTTGACATGCAAAGATTATACAATAAAGTTATTGCGAAGAAGAGATTGATCAAAGAAAGAGGATTTGTTAATCATGGGTTGATCAATCCAAGTGCTCTTGTTGACAAGATCATTATGCAAAGGAAATGGGAAGTTCTGTGTTACACTACCGCTGTGATTATTTTATCTCTAGTGGAGGAATTCTATGCAAATTTACATGGAATTACCCAAGGAGTTGTCTTCGTACGAGGTAAGGCTGTACAATTTACTCCTGTGAGGATTAATGAATTGTATATGATAGAAAATGTTCTAATATGTGATTATGCAAATTTCATTCCTACGTGAGATTTGATGCAAGATATTTATAATTTTTTGACGGACTAAAGTGATATGTGAGAAGTACGAGATGAAGGATATATTAGTTTTCCTGCTTCATCACTTAATTCAATTTTGAAGCAATGACATTTCTATATTTGTCCAAAATTACTCCCTACTTTGAAAACCAGTAGAGTCACCAAGGAGAGTGCTATTTTAAACTACTGTATTCAAATGGAAAAACCTATTGATATATGTTCAATTATATTCAAATCTGTGATGGAATCATTATGAATGGGCTAATTTATGGACTTAGGCATCCTTCTACAATTTTTCTGATTTGCAGTCAATCCCAAGTACCATATGAAAGTTGGGAAAAAGTTTTACTACCATGGGAGCCCATGACCTCTATTTATGATCAGTATATTGGTAATGGAAATGAAGCACTAAATGCTATTATAGATTATTCTTCACATGCTTCATCTTCATTAATGCCAGCAACAGTTGGAAGTTCACTTGCCTTAGAAAAGAAATTGAAGAAAATTGAAAGAGAACTTCAGAGTATTATGAATGAAGTGAGAGATCTCAAGTACCTTTTTGATCACCTAGATTGGAGAATGAAAGAAAATTTTGATCACACTAGAACTTTTGAAGAAGGATTAGTTCGGATGTTTAAAGAAAAAGGGTGGATCGAAGAAAATTCGACAGATCAATTCCCGTACCGATCCTTCTTCAACCTATATGTTCATTACCAATCTATGGGAGATATTAGAGCTGGTGATAGCACTGAAGATGAGGCCGAGTGATTGAAGATTGTGAATTCTCTAGTTGTTTAAAAATGTTTACGTGTTTATTGTAGTTGTGTGGATTTGATTAGAATTGTTTGGTTTATTCTGAACTTTGATTATGTGTATAGTTTTGTGTCAGCATTTAGTGTTGTGGCTTGATTTCGATGATGATTTATAATTAGTTTACTTCATAGGCGTGAATTTGTGATTTGTGAAATGTGTTTGTAAAAAGTGTATTTTCATATATATAAGTTAGTTTGTTGTTGTTTGTGAAAATGTTTGTTTGTGAAATGTGTATTTATGAATTTAGATAAAATTTGTGTTTAAAAATACTAAAAAAACTTTGGAGAAAATTGAAAGGAAATTGAAATTTTGAAAAATCAAAATAGTGAATTTCGGTCCATCAGTGCCGATGACGTTGACATTGGCGCCGACGGCACCTTCGACCTTGAGAGCTGCGAATTAACCCTTTAATTCACAATTTTCACCTTAAACCTTCATTTTTACCCCTTAAGTCACCTTCAACCTTCGGTTTTGCACCTAGGGCTTGATTTTGGGTAGATTTGAGGCTATTTAGAGGCAAAGGTACTTCGAATTTTATCGTCTCTAGGTAAGAGCTACACTTTAAAGTAAAATTTTTTTATTTTCACCAAAAATTTTTCTCACATTGACTAGATCCAAAATTTTGAAAATTTTTGGGAGATTTTGAGAAAATGCTTTGGTGAAAAACTCTTACTTAGTGGATTTGAGTTTAAAGTGGTTTACATTTTTGATTTTTTGGAAATTTTTGATTTATTCAAAATTTTTATCAAATTTTTCTAGATTTCTTATGGCACCTAGATCGAGCAAAAGGAAAATAGAATATGATGAGCAAAGGTTTATTAGCTTTAGAGCCAGTGCTCAATTTTATAGTTTTTAAGAAAATAAAAAAGTGATTCAGGGCTGAGGTTTTAAAAATCTGGGATGAGAAGTTGAACGATTGATTATCGCTCGGCAGTGGAAAAACTTCTGCTATTTTACTGCTGATGCAATACTTGGGATTGTAATGGAATTTTATGCCAACCTTCCTGAGGCTTCTGAAGATTTTTGTTTTTGTTTGAGGAAAAAAGGATGGAGTTTACTCCAAGAAAAATTAATGAAACTTATCAATTATAAGATGTTTATATATGCCAGTATCATTTGTTTTCTGCTACAGATTAAGCCTTAGATGAAGTTATTTCTTTTCTAACTAGTGCAAAAGGGTCTTGGAAAATAAAAAAATGGAGTTAAAGTTAACTTTCCCCTTTCTATGTTAAATGTAGTGTCTAAGGCTTGAAATTATTTTATTTTTGGAAGGATGATTCCAACGAACCATCATAGTGAAGTAACTAAGGATAGAGCCATCCTTAACTACTGTATTGACCAAAGAAAAATATATTGAGATTTTCATACCTATTTTATAGTGTTTTTGATGATATTTCACTTTAAAGAAATGTAGTTTTTATTTTTGTTTCAGGTATGACGAATTATGGTCATTGGAGCAAAAAGATGCAAAAAGGAGCGAATTTGGAGCGAAAAGGACCAAAATGTGAAGATTTGAACTAGGGCGTCGACGGCAAGAAATTCCCAAGACTCCAGATCAATTAATTTAGAAGGAACGCTGATGGCGCCCTCGAGTCCACCGATGGCGAGATCGACGGTTATGTCCAAATAGGCATTGAATGTGGATGATATTTTGAGAGATGCTTAGACAACTCTTAGGAAAACTATTCTACAACTTTAAAAGAAAATTTTGGCCAAAAATTACGGGGTTTTAGCAGGAGGAGGCTCTAGACTTTGAGGAGTTGGAGAGGGATGCTCTAAAGTTCGAGGAGTTGGAAGGTTATAACAATATCCAAGAGCCCTAGTAGTGTGTAGAGAGTCTAATTGTGAGTAGTTCTTCGAGAGATTGTAAGAGTGGAGGAAAAGTGAGAGATTTCTTCCTCCTTGTCACTTTGAAGAGTAATTTTGTGTGTTGTAAAGAAAGGAAGAGATTTAGAGGAACTTTGAGGAGTTTGCTATTAGAGAAATTAGAGATAAGTGTTATTTACTTGTTATAGTTTGTATGACTTTGCTTTTGTATATGAATTCCGAGTTTTGTTGTGTCTTCCCCATGAGTTCTGAGTAGTTTTCTCTATCTTTCTCCTTGTCTTGAGATTTGTGAAATGGTGATTTGAATTGGTTGAGCCATGAAAATGTTAAAGAAGTTATGATGATCTTTTCACTTCGATCTTAATTTACTTTCAATATGGCCAATTGATTTGTTAAAATATGTTGAGTTTTACAACTAACGTGAAAATTACATCCAAGATTCAGGGAGGTCAAATCCCTTGGAAGTTTGGTGCAAATAAATAAGGAAATAAAATTATCGGGTGTAGAATTGGAGATTTTAGAGTGATAGACTAAAATCCTCAATTCGGTCTTATCGTTTGGGTGCTAAAGTGTAGATGTTAGCCCTCAGGCGAGCGGAACGTGGGAGCTCCGAAGTGAGAGCTGGTATCCTCCCAGCCTAACCGCAGATTCAGTAACCAAGCATAGAATTAGTCAATGTTCTTTATGCCTCGACCAAAGAGTAAAGAATATGTATGCTCCTATTTGACACAATACAATTTGAACTGATTCACTTTATTCATTCACTATAATTTCTTGACAAGGAGAATGATGCTTTCTTATATATTGAATATCACATTAGAAATTTTATTAATATAATTAGTTATTTAAGAGTTATTAAAATTACATATTTATTTCAATTGTCTATAGTGATAGATAAGCAACCTGAATTATATTGTTGTGATTAAGTCTTGATTTTCTAAAATCTTAGTTTATAGCTTCTAATATACTCTCTGTGAGATTGATATCTAGGACTCCATTAAAGCTCTATATTACTTGAGCGATACGTATACTTGCGTTGATAAGTGTGACTTTACCATTATTGAATATTTTATATATACATCTTTATCGAATCTATAACCGTTATTAAGTTTTTTGGGCCGTTGCTGAGGAATTAAATCTTCAAGCAACAGTATTAAATACTTATATTTTTAAGCATATATAAAGTCGATGACATGTATTCAACATGTGATGGATATAAATGTAGGCTCTATCATTTATATGAACATTTGTTCTATTGCTCTGGGAGAGACCACTGGTGGATTGGCGCTCCTTACTCTCATTTACACACTTTATGAGCATGCAAGTGTTGATTTCAGACTTGATGAGGAGAGGATTGAGCCTCAGAGACCGATTGGGCCTGCCAACATCAAGACTTATGAGTCCCATGTGATTGGAGATCTAGAAGACAGGCTAGGGATATTCATTCTACTTCTAGAACCCTTACTTTTAGTGAGCCTACTTCAAGTGACCCAAGCAACATGGAGTTGTTCGACCAGATGATGATTCAACAGGGAGATATTTTGAGGACGGATCATATGATGCAGAATATGAAGGCCAGAAATGTTCACACTGATGATCTGATTTGCCAGAAATTTGAGTATGATGTTGCTTATAATGATGCTTTAGTAAGATACCTAAGGGATGACCATACAGTTCAGTTCCCTAATCACCCTTCTTATACTTCATATCAGCAGCAAAAGTTAGATGTCGATGATTAAGAAGATAGTGCCTGGTGATTTTTTTGTTTGTTTGTTTGTGTTTGTACTGTGTGTGTTGTGATGTTGCTGAAGAGTTTATTTGTTATGTAATGTGAAACTGCAATGTGGAAAACTTTTTTCATTTTTAGAGTTTAGTTTAGTTATGTTGTTATTTTCACAACTTTGTTATGTATTGTGATTAGCTCTTTCTTAACAAATTTTATATGTATTATGTGCAATTTAATGTTTTTAGCCTTGTAGTTTTCAAATTAGCACCTGCAGTATTTCAAAATTTATGTTCAAAGATCAGAATCTCCAACAGGTATGATTTTTTATTTATGTATTTAATGCTTTCTTTCACCCTTCATTCTTAAAGTTCTTCATGTAAAAGTCTTTTAAAAATTTAAGTTTGGGGGGAAAAGAGAAATCATTTTTAAAAAATGAGAAAGAACTTAATTTTATTTATCCTCACTTAACTATATTTTCAAAGTTTTAAATTTAACATGACCTTTGGTATTAGGGGTTAACTTGAGATAACTATATTTATGTTTCTAAATATATAGTAAATTTAAGTAAAACTTTTCAATAATAAAAGTTAATTCTAGGGGATAAGATATTTGGTAAAAGAGAATAAGATTATGTTGTTCTATTTTAAGTAAGAATATTTGTATTTTTGAAGTATTAAAAATATTAAAAGATTCATGTAAAAAGAAAAGAATTAAACTTTATAAAATCTTTAAGCTAATATAAATTTGTTAAGTGAAGAAATGTAAAAAGTTTTTAACTTTAAGAAGAGGATTGTGAAGTTTAAAATCATTAAAGGCTATCGAGGCATAGTAATCCTCAAATATAGAAAATAAAAATAAAAGAAAAAGAAAAGAAAAAGGAATGAAAAAGAAAAGATGTGGGGAGAAACTTGAGGAGATGCCTAATTAAAAGTTGGCTTCACTTGAATCAACTTAAGGAAAAAGACTTGGACACATTTTTCTAAACTTTTGATTTGAATATTAACTTAATTATTAATATATGAAGTACTTTTTCATATGAATTTCTTAAGTGACTTTAATATAATAAATTGCAATTTTTCTTGAAAAGAATAGAGGATCAAAAACCTTAAACTTAATTACTGAATATCCTTACACCTTTAGTATTAACTAGAGTTGTTTTGAATTTTTCTTAAGTAAAACTATTATATTTAGAGAACTAAAATTTGAAAGTCTAAAATTTAAATTCTTTACCATAAGTTATATTTTTATATAGTAGAGAAGTTACTTGAGGACAAGTAACATGTAAGTTTGGGGGATTTTGATACACTGAAAATATATGCATTTTTAGACCCATATTTTATACCTATTTTTGGTAATATTGCACTTTAATGGAAGGTATTTTGATGCTTTATTATAGGTTGTTGATTTTTAGGGCTTAAAGCAAAAAGAAAGCAAAATGGAAGAAATTTAGAGTCAAAATGACATTTTTGAGGAAATACTCAGCGCCGGTAGCGCCGACGGTTCAGAACAACCGAAAGCTAGAGGATTTTTACTCAGCGCCGACAGCACCAAAGGCGGTTCAGACTCCATTTCTAGAAGGTTGGATGTATTTGGAATATATTTGAAGAGTTTTGGAGGCACCTCTTTGAGAACCGACCTTAGGCTTTATTTGGGGCCAGATTTCATCAGAAAAGGGGCTCCTCTAAGTTCATTTTTTGCTCTACAACATTCCACCACGCTACATTTCCATAATCCATCTTCATTCCACCACATATTGGAGTCAATTAGTAATTTTACTTTCATATTTTAGAGTTTTTGTGGTGAGATTTAGTGTGAAACTTTCAGTAAGCGTGTTAGAGATAGAGAAAAGTGAGAGTGTTATTCTTCTTGCATTCTAAGGAAAGGGTACAAAGGATTTGCTTTGAGAAAGAGTTCCAGATAAGTTTGTTTGTTTATTTAGTGTTGTATGAACTTTCTTTTATATATGAAATTTGTGTTTTATCATATCTTTCTCATGAATTTTGAGTAGTTTCCTCTATCTTTCCACCTACTCTGAGATCTGAAGAAATGAAGAGATAATATGAATGTGCCATAATTAAAATATAAGATAAATTGTGATGATTTTTCAACTCCAAACTTAATTTACTTTTCAATTGGTCAATTGATTTGTTAAAAAATGTTGTGAAACATATGATCTGGAAAATGAAGTATGCGTTCTACAACAGAGTGAGGATCACATTTGATTTCATGAAGGAGAAATTCGTTCATGAAATTAAGTGCAAATAAATAGGGAAATATTCTTTTTTGGGTTTAGAATTGGAGAATCTTTAGGGTGACAGACTAAAATCCCCAATTTGGTCTTAATGTTTAAAAACTAAAGCGAGAGTTAGTCTTGAGGTGAAGGGAAGTGGGAGCTCTGGTGTGGGAGCCGATATCTTCCTAGTCTAGCCACAGATTTAGAGACTAAACTTAAGATTCAAAAATAATTTTCTATGCACTGTATCAGGGTAGAAAATTAAAATTGCTTCTATTTGGCATAATATATATTATAAACATTTATCTCATCTCATTTCACCAGAATTTCATTGTAGTGGGAAGGATGTTTTTTCACATAAAAAAACTTCATTACATAAACATAGTTAGTAGATTAGTAGTTATTATTAAAAATTTGCATTTCAGTTTTGCTAATAGTTAAGTAATTTAGTTTGGTTAATATCTCAACATTCAAAATTAGTGGCAGTGATTTAAATTTATCATTGCTAATTTACACCTTCCCCGTGGGATGGATATTTGGGACTTAAATAGAAAGTTCATTATTACTTGATAATGTACGTATACTTGCGTAGAATCCCATTATTAATTACCTATAATATATATATTTTACACAACTTATTTTGCATACAAGGATCAAGTTTTTGGTGTTGTAGTGGTGTCAACTTCATAAATCCTTACATTAAAAAAATCGAGATCAATACCTGATCAGTTGGCAACACCTTCCTTAATGAGAAACCATTTTGCTCACCCTTGAGGAAATCCCCATCAGGGCTACTGAGGTATAACCTATAAAAAAGTTCCCCGAGGTTATGTCGTCCCATGCAATCAACCCTTTAGAAACCTTTTCGGTATTTTGATCAACTCGACTGACTTTGTTAACCTTGTCAAAAAGTGTGTCATATCAATTCAAGCATTTTGTTTGCTTAGTTGATCCATGCTTAGTTGGGTATCCTTATGCCAACAGAGAAAATCCTTAATAAGGGTCGCTTTGCTAGGACTTGCAAATGTGTTGGGTGGTTGGATTGCTTTGTTCATCCAACCACCCTTCAACACCATACTTAACTTGGTCAATTCTCATCACCTTGCTCGATGAAATGTCGTATTGGTTAGACCACTTTAGATATCTAAACAATCCGTGTCTAGTCATGGTATCTTAATATCCGACAAAACCGTGACGTTGTGCAGTAAGAATCACACAGTTTGCTTCTTTCTAATGTGTTTTAAACTGCTTGAACACTTTATTCATCTAAAATCCAATGCTTCTTGAGCCATTTGACTTTATTTGTCGGCTCTTTTATGAAGACATCTCATTTGTTGACATCGGCATTATTGTCATCTATTCCTGTGCCACCCGAACCCTATGTTTTTCTAGTTGGTTCTTTCATGGGGGTGCAATAGATGACTCATATTACAAAAGATAATTTGGCATTCTTCCATTACGTTATTCACTACTTAAGTTAAATGTAAGGCTATCTTAAATAGAAGTAAGGCATTCATCCCTAACGTAAAAAACATGTTTGATCAAATTTGAGGTTTGGGAGTAAGCCGCCCTAAATTAAAGAAAGGCAGCCTTTCCTTAAAACAACTTTGGGATAAGAATAAAATCAGCCAAAATGGGGTAAGGTTTTGATTCCTTAAAATAATGATTCAAAGTAGGAAAAAAAGCCACAAAATTGGAGTAAGGCATTCCTCTTTGATTCACTAGTAGATGACCTAAATCACACAAGATGATCAGAGCCTTCTCAATTGATTACACTATTAAAGTCACTAGTTAGTTGCTATTTCAGTCAGATTCTTTGGTCTCTATGACCACTTGATTGTTCAGATAGCTGCTTCGCTTGATGTGAACCGCGATTAATTCCTATGGTTTATTACAGGAAGCATAGCGGATGACTCAAATTACTGGAGATAATCCAGTCTTCTTATCCTGCGTACCCCTTATGGATGAATGTAAGCCCATTGGCATTTCTTCTTATTGTAGCAGATATTTCAGGTTTCATGCTTCGAACGGTTATCAAGACCAAATATAAATCTTAGTGTTCCCCTAATGATTCGATCATTTTTGTGGCATTTGAGTTGGATGTGCCTGCATAAATGACCCAGATCACATGTGATAATCAGGGCCTTCCTAATTTACCACATTATTAAAGTCATTGATCAGTTGCAACTTCAAATATGTTATACCTATGGTCAATTGGTCCCTGTTCAATTGCATGAAAACATGGATAGATGTGTTAAATTGAATTTACATGGAGAAAATATGTGTTATAACTTTGATTTGGTTTTTAAATTTCCTTACTTGAGAATATTTCTAGTTTACCTTGCATTGCTCTTTGAATTATTCTTGCTTTAGTCTTAATTTGATGGAGAACTTCCAAATTGAGTTCTCGATTTTTGTGGAGAGGAAGAAGTTTTTGTTGGGAGATGAGAGGAATTGGAGAAGAGAGGGAAAGGGGCACGAAATTGAGAGATGGAGAGAGAGAGAAATGCGGTGTGTAATAGAATGAAATGGGAGTGAGGGGGCTACAGTTGGAGAAAAATGACGGAGAAAGTGTGCAGCAATTTATGGAGGAGTGGATGGGTGAGTCTAAGAGGGAGGTTAGGCTTTGGATATGGATGGCTAGAATTTAATTGCTTTGGAGGGAAAATTAATTGAATTTTGGCTAGAGGTGGTTATGGGTGGCGCAAGGAGGATGGTTGGATGGGGAATTAATTGCATGAGCTAGATTGAGTGGCATTGATGTAATTTTGAGCAACTTTGGGAGAAAATTCATAACCTGACATAGGAAATTTGGAAAAAATAAATTTATATGCCATTTGAAAGAGAGCAAGACAAGAATTCCAACAGTCCAAATGGTTCAATTGGTTTTAGTCAATTCAATCTTGATAGAGATGTATGACTGGTCAAAGTGGCCCACCCTATCCCAGGAGAGAGAAAAGGTCAAGTTTGATAAAAAAAAATTATTGGATTTCATTCATTGAAATGGATTATTTTTTAGTTTAGAGGAACTTTTATTAATGACTGGAGTTGATTTGAAGTTATCTTGATGGATTTATGATTAAATTATCATTTTATCTCTCCTAATTAACAATTTCTCTCTCTAAATTATTGTTTGCTCAAAAGGTACCCAAACGGGGTCTGAATTAAGCACCTAAGTACTCATTTGAAAGATTTTGATGACATGAACAAAATGATGAAGTCCATTTTCAAAAAAATAATGTCTCGTTGAAAAATTTTTATGTAAGAGCATTTTCATGCATATCTTCACGAAATAATTATTTCAAGTGATTATCAAATTGGTTTACATGGTTTTATTAGTAATAATAAGCTTCATGCAACTTTGAAAATGAGGTTTTGAGCCTTACAATAATTTTGGGAGAAAAAATAATTAAAAAGCTCAGGGTTTCAATGAAGATCAAGCTCAAGTGAAGCCTTGTCAAACTTTAGTCAAGGGAAATATGGTTGAGAAAAAGTAAGGTCAGCAACAAAATGTTTTTTTTCATGGTTGCTTTTCTGTAAACGGTGCCGCGAATGCCGCCACAAATAGCGCACCAACACGGATCGAGAACGTAACGCGTCCCAAACGCAGTGCCAAACATAGCCTTAATCTCACTGAAGAGATTTATATTCATAATATAGGCCCTTACATCATCTATTTTATATATCTATAGGCCATGATTACAGCACAACTTTTATATATTTATAGATCTATCCTTTTATTTTTATACTTACATATATAACACTCTAGTGTTTAAAATTACATCAGAAACTATTGCTATTACTAACCATTTAAACATTGAATGGAGATTTATGACAACTAAGTTATAAATATCAAAATTTACATAAGAATTAAGAATTGTGTGGCATGAAAAGGAAGCAAAAATAGAACACAATTCACCCTAATGGATGCATTTTATATAAATTTGAGAAGAATGAATTTCTTAAGCTATTAAAGTTATTTTAGAATGAACACAATATAATGTAAATTTATTAATTTTCGAATTGTATTTTATCTATAAATAAATTTAATAACTACCAAACTCATCATAATTAAACATGTATCATGATATATATTGTGATACAAAATTCGTATATGTATTTAATTTCCTCTAAGTATGCTTGTAACTCCAATTGTAACCGTTCGCCAAATCTTAATTGTGTGGTTATGTTTTCGGTATGATAAACATTATTTCGTACAAATTTTAATAGGCAAAAATATGCAATGCCCAACTTTTCAAATTACACTCTATAAAAGGAAAAATTATTCCATGCGGACACCGCATGCAGAGATGCATGCATGCGGTGTCTGATCTTCACCGTCGATCATCGTAAAGATGTATTTCGGTGGGCCCCGCTTTCAACTTTTTTTTGTTTTAAAAAAAATTTTGATTGTGGTGATCGACTGTGAAGATCGGACATCACATGCATCTCTGCATGCGGTGTCCGTACGGAATAATTTCTCTAAATAAAATGAGTGGTATGCAATGATTTTAGAGGGCTTCACCCGCTTAAGGGAAAATATATTATGTCACGTAATATTCTCTCTTTTTAAAGTTATGATCTTCCACGTGCATTTTGATAATTGGTATTAACCATCTAAAAAAATATGGAATTGATAAGACCAAAGTAAAAGCTTCAATAATGAAGGAAGATCCAACCAAACAGCTACTTAAGCTTGAAGATAACAAAGTTATGTTCGAATAATTGGATCTGCAGTCGATGCATGGATCACACCATGCCTTGCGTTCGATGACACAGTGCGACTTAAGCCATCATTCACACGTCCGGATGACGGTATATTTTCTCGCTTTCACGAAATGACAAGACTCAGCATATTTTCAGCTTTTTTAATTTAATCAATAATAAAAAAAAATGATTCATAATCCTTATCATATATATCTATTTCTTACAAGTTGTTGGAAGGATGCTGCCAATCACCAAATACTCCTAACCTTTTGTCCCTCCTCCCCACCACTAGCAAAGATATAATGAAAAGGTGATGCAAAGTGGGAATCCTTGATCCCACTTTAGCGAACATGCTCTCTCCAAGTTGCAGCTTTCCTGTTGGTTTTCAAAGCCAAACTTTAGATCAAAGCCAAACTTTTAAACGCCAACAAAAAATGGAGGAAAATTTTTTTAGTCCTTGACTCTCTCTACATTTTCTGGTTTAATTTATAAGCAAATACATCACATATTTCTGAAAATAAAAACTAATTAACCACTAAATGGTTTTCCTAACCACCTAACCACCTAACCACAAAACGGTTTTCATAACCTCCTAATCCACATGAAAAATGTGCAAAAATACATAAATAATTTCTAGAGACAACTAGATTAACACAACATTTCCCACAAGATTGAAAGTGAAAAAAGTGCTACTATTTAAAAGCCCCATATTACATGACGAGGTGAACTACACAATTTTATTAATCATATATAATAAAAAAAAGATTTACATGCATGACTTTTAATTCGTATGTATTTATATATTTAACACATATTCTTCAAATTTTAGATACATGTCACTTTATTTATACATGAAAAAAATGTAATTCACTTTTTAATGTGAATGATTTGTCCGGTGGTGTAAATGTAAAAAGGTCAAGTTTAATTGTTAGATATGTAATACATAAGAATTGGTTGGGTATGTAAATGCTCTTTAATTTTTACATATGTACCCCCTTTCATATTTCATTTTTTAAGTTTAAATAGTTATGTATTTGATGTGATATGAAAGACTAGTGATATACAATAACAACAACAACAGGACTTTATCCTACTGAGTGGGGTCGGTTAAATGATTTTTTTTCTTCCTTATGTCATATAAATTGGGTGTTACATTTTCACTTAATTCTAACTAATTAAGACTAATTTTTATACAACATGCCCAAGACTTTTTAGGTCTACCTCTACCTCTTTTAAACAAAAGTAAAACCTAAAATATCTACCTTCCAAACTAGATCATCAGATTGTCGATGTTTAATTTGACCAAACCATCTAAGTCGGTCCTCTCTAATCTTACCTGTCACTAGAGTTACACCAACCCTTTCATGGATATATTTGTTTTGCATGTTGCCTATATGTGTAAAACCACTCATCTACCTAAGCATTCTTATCTCAACAACATTTGACTTAGTTTTAGGCTTCTCATTTATATGTCAACATTTCACACCATTAAGCATTACAGGTCTCACCACCATCTTATAAAATTTTCCATCAAGCTAATTAAGCTTTACTTTTGATCCCACAATAGGCCCAATGCATTCCTCCACTTCAACCGTCCAACTTGAATTTTATTAGTAACATCCCCATCTATATCTCCATCCCTTTGAACAATAGACCTGATGTATCTAAAACAATGAATACTTTTATTGAATTGATCACTCATAATTACAACCTCGCCACTAGATCCTTTACTACAAAAATTACATTCAATGTATTCAGTTTTAGATCTACTAAAACAAAAGTGTTTTGATTCTAAGGTTAATCTCCATAATTTAAGTTTTTCACGAACTCTTTCTCTAGGCTTATCCATAAGAAGGATATCTTCAGTTAAAAGCAAACATCTAGGTACATTCTCACGTAAATGTCCAATAAAGACATCCAAAACTAAAGCAAAAGGATGTGGTCTTAAAGTTGATCCCTAATGTAATACATCTAAAGTAAGAAAATATTTGGTCAATCCTTCTTTTGCTCAAACACAACTATTAGTTTTAGTGTGCATGTCTTTAATGACTTGAACATAAGTCATATCAACACTTTTCTTTACTAGAACTCTCCAAAGCACTTTTGTTGGAATATTATCACAAGCGAAAGGTAAAGGAAATCTACTCATAAAACATGAAAAACTCCATAGAAATCCTCATTATTTAACAAAGAAAATCCACTAAATATGTGTTTACAACAAGTACAAGACAAATGATAACATGATATTTAGCTTTTCTCCTTTGAAAAGAGATGAAAAGTTCCTTCAACAATCTATCCAAGTGCTCCCTGCAATGCTGAAATGATCCCGTTATAGATTTGTCTTAAAAACCCTCAGCAATCTCTCCAATAAAAAAGGAAAAATGCCAAACCCTAGATCTACCTACGAATCCTTTGCATTTCTCTCCTTCGTAGTGTTAAAATTCGTCAAATAACCTCCCTCATCGTGCTGAATAACTGCAGGAACCATTTTGACTGGTATCTGTGCCTTGGTACCCAATTCTTTGGGCCTAAGCACCACCTTCTCGGATTTCCTGGTTGGGTTCTAGCACTTAGGCACCGAGTAAGCTGGCGCCAAAGCGCTTGGCACCCAAAGCCTGGAGTCTAAGCGCTAGTTTTCTAGTTCTAATATGCTCCATTTTGCGTCCGCTTCACTCTATTTTAGCTATGCTTTGCTTCATATGCCCTACTTGATGTACTGTCAAATGCTAAATTAGAAGTTGTCGGTTACTGGAATGGATATCCCGACGCTCGGTTTAATTTATGTTATATATATATATTGGGAAAAGTAGTATTTTAAAATTTGAAAATATAAGACCAAACCAATCTCATATCCTCAGTAATTTATATAAATGATCCTAATATCACAAGCAATGAATCAATCTCGAAGGGTAGACAAACTAATTATTGATAATTCTTGATTAAATAAACTAAAGAATTTATGACATCCGTTTAAATCTGCAAAAAAAACCATTTTTTTGTTGACCTACAAGTTCCTCTATTTAATGCAAAGAATTAAATATGGTTTATATTAAGTTGGGTTCTTGAAAGTTTCTTATAAAGACAATCTCTTATAGTTAATTACATTTTAGATAATTGAAGTCACCTAAGAAAACTCTCGATAAAAATCAGGGGATATTGTCTTCAAGAATTTCAAAGGATAGGAATTTTCAAAAGATCAGACAAAGAGGTGTGAAATGGTAATACCTCAAATTTGGAACATTTATTTTTAATCCAAAGGAAGAATAACTAAGGGATGTCATGGATCCTGAGGAGAACCTCAGTGACTTCTCAAGCTATCCTATAGTTTGGCTTCAATATTGAGAAGAAGAATTTTTTAAATGTTACATCCTACCAATTTTATTAATTAGGGCTTACATTTGTGTGAGACGATCACACAAATAGCCTAGAAGATGTGAGAATTTAGGACGTGACAAATGACAATCTCAGAGTCCTAAGGCGAGTTAGGACTTAAATTATATAGCAGGGCTACACAAAGGCCTAAAGAAAAAATTTGATGATTTATGTTGCACTAGGCGGACAACCTTATAATCTTATGGCTAGTTGTTTAATTTTAAGTAAGGATGTGTTGTTGTAGCTCCTCAAGCTGTTGTAGATTGCTGTTGCAAAAGGCTGCCCACAAAGCTAGCTCTAAGCTCCTCAGCAAAGTAGCAATCCTAAAATCTAAAGGTTTAAGAGGTTAAAATGCCAAGTTTAAAGTTCAATCATGGGGGGTTAAAGTTGATTAGAGCCACACTAGTTAGGATCCCACGGTTCCCTCATTATGGTATCACTATTTTCTTTTGAATTTACTTATCTTAAATGAGTTGTTACTCATTTAAACCGGGGAGAACTTGTTAGCAAATGTGGGTTACCTCCAGCGAGGGACTTCTGTAAATTCAAAAGGAAGTTTTAAGTTTAGTGATATTTCAAAGGATTTATGGTTACCTTTGAAACAATTTGTTTTAAATTCTTGAAAATATTGATTAATTTTTGAAAAGTTGTTTTGTTTTTGCAAGAAAAGTAGAGTACACAATCAAACAGTTATAATTTTTATAGTGAAGGTAAATTGCAAAAAATAAAATGACAGAAATAACACTATAAAAGCATACCTGTCATCTTCTCAGCATTTCCGTTGAAACGTCAGCTTTCATAACATGTGTATATAATTTTTGGAAAAATTAAGAATAGTTGAAAGTGTATTTAACAAACACTGAACTATGACTTATTGAGTCCAGAAAGATCTTCGTGGATGATTGTAGAACAAAGTATAACAAGTTTAGATTGCCCTTCAAAATATCCAAGAGATTCCAAAGTGTTCGGAGAAAGACTCGAAACTACTTTAAAGATGCCTTAAAACATTTAAGTTCATTATGAACTTATCATATTATTGTATTAATCATTCCAGGTTAAATTAAAAATCACTCTATTACTTGGTGAACCCCGATATCTTAATGGTCCCGAAGATAGGGTACTCAATTAATCAGTTGATATTTCACTTAAAGGTTATGTGAGTGGATGCCCCTAAGGCAAATTTAGGTCATTAAAGATTTTGTACCCACAACTAAGGTTAGGCTTGTAGTGCTCGGATGTGTTTATCATTGTTGACCTCACTTTTGGTTGAGGTCTAGTCTTTCCTCTTTAGTAGCGTAGGGTCCAGCCATAGGATTTTCGTGTTGACTATTCCAATAGAACTAGAAAAGGAACCCTAACCATTAGAAATTACAAACTCTTCTTTGTTCAACTTGAAGGTCTACATATTGGTCCTAACCTCTAGTACTTAGTAGGTGGGGTCAATATGAGGAAGCTCAAAAGGAATCACCATAGGACTGTCTGGCCTTAGGGTTGACCCTGGATGTTGGTCTCGAGCTATTTCACTCACTTTCACTCACAACCCTAAACCTAAACTTTGTATAATTTGATCCCTTAATCTTTTGGAAAAATCATGTAGATGATCCCCTAGACCTACTAGCCCTAGGCTATTAGCTAAGACCAATACATAGATGACCTAAATGGGGATTCCATTGGTCCATGACTCATATAGGGTGGTTGGCACCCCAATTTTATCAAAATATCCAACTTAGCATTCCCCCCCCCAAATTTACCCAAATTACTTAAACACCCCCAAACCAAAAATTTGGCTAAAATTCCCAATTTCACCCTATTTTAACCCAAATCCAAAACCCAAAATTTGCCCCAATTTAGCAATTTCTCCAAATGTCACCTAATTGAATGCCCAAACCCTAAAATTGACACCTAATTGATGTTGAGAACTCTTCATGACATTCCCCTAGACCATTTTCAGCCATCAATTTGGACTTAACCCAAATCTAGCCCAAGTTAGACCCAAGTCTAACCCAACACCCTCAAAATTGATCAAATGTCAAAATCCTCCAAATTAATTCAAAATCACTCCAAATCTTTTTCAAACCATTCCTGACAATCATCTACACAAAATTGTTCAATCAGTTGGGCTCAATGTCATGGCTAGCCTAACCCAAACCCAACTTCAAGCAAATTTGACCGAAATTGAACCAATGCACCAAAATTGACTTAGCCATGCCCAAATGATGAAATTAACGACACCACAACCACTAAGTACACTCTGGTGACCAGCCTAAGCTCAACTAAACCAGCCATGGTGTGCTATGGACCAATGGTTCCTTAAATTAAGGGATTTCATTCCATTTTTGGGTCTAAGCCAAAATATCTTTGCCATCATGCCATACCATTAAGAGTTAATCATTATGAATCACCCCCTGGCTTCCCTGAACCAAGAAGTGGTTGAACCCTCACCAACGACAACCTTAGCTGCCAAAAATAGCCACCCAAAGGTAGAACCCAATGACCAAAACTCAAAATTAAACCCCTCTGAGCTGGCTAAGTCCCATTGGCCACTTGAGCTTTTCTTCCCTCCACATCAGCAAGCTTTTGTACCCATCAAATCCCCTTGAGCTCCACCAGGCAGCCATGTCTTTAAATTGATCCCTCCACGACCAAAGAGAGGTGTGCCAAATTCCTTGGTGAAATGCTGCCAAAATCTCACCAGAGCCTCTCCAAACCATCCTAAGTGAAATCCCCCTGCCTCAGCCACTCACAACCACCAATTAGGTCTAATTTCATCACTGAAATTTGCCCTTAAACCAGGAAAAATCTCCCCCACACTTCCACAGTCCATCAAACTTCAATTAATTGTGCACACGCCATCCCCACAGTGAGAGGAGTCAATTCCCCATAGAAGCCCCATCACAGAGGGCCCCTAGCATAGACTTTGACAGCACCTGAAATTGAGCATGGTTAGAAATATAACTAGAAAATTCACCAAGGCCTGAGACTTCGCCTAGAGGTTCGTTGGACCCAATCGAAGCTACCATGACCATCTGATTGAGGCCTCCCCTCTCAGAAAAATGTATGGAGCTCTAACTTTAATTCAAGTTTATTTTGATTCTCCATGTGTAATGACTTGATTTCATGCTTGATCAACTGTATAAATATGTTTGTCTTGAGTATATGAATGTTTAAAAACAAACTCCATGCTATTTGGTTGAGTCTAGACAAAGATCTTAAGATTTTAGTGTGAACAGATTACGGGTTAAGTCATTTGGGGACGATGAACGAATGTCGTCGGATCGCGCTTTTATTCTATGGACGGTTGAGATCGCGTTGGACGAGAAGATGGAGTGAAAAGGCGGGCCTTGTGGTAGTTGAGGTGGATGGTGGCGTCAAATGGTGGCGCGTCGCGTGTGAGCTCGGAGCCGTCGTAGGATGACGTGGTGTCGCGTGTTTAAGTAGAAAAATATAGATTTTTTGGATTTATTTGACTGCCTGATCTTCAAAAAATCTATATCTTTCTTTAGAAAAATCATAAAAATAAAATAAAAATATCCACTGCTCAGTGAATAGAGGAGAAAAATGTGGACTAAAAATAAAAATTATTTGCCAAGTATATGATTTTTAAATTAATTAAATACTCTTTGAAGTATTTTAATTCTTTATAATTAAATACTAATCACCATGGCTTGAAATTTTTAGGGTTGATTCCTCATGAAAAATGTCACGTCCTTTGATTTTTCTAAAGTTAGAGAGCACCAACCCTAATTTTCAAGCCGAAGTGGCTATTTTGGCTTTATTTAATTATATAAATTAAAATACTCCTTAGAAAATTATGGGATCAATTTTATTAGGTTTCCTGTGGTTAGAAGAGCTTAGAAAAAATATTGTGATGGTTTGAATAGTTTTGTGTATTTATGTTAATAATTAAATATTTTTACCTTGTATTAATTTATTTAAATTAAATATAAATTAAAAATTGACAAAATTAATTCCACATTGTTCATAAAAATCATTTAAACTCACTGTAAAAATTTCAAATTTATTTAAATTGATTTGGCCATTAAAGTGGATTTTGTATGTAAAAATAGTATTTTTGCACAAAATAAATTATATTAAATTAAATAAGCTTAGAAAAATTATGAAAAATAGTTTTATGAGTTCCTTGTGATGAGGGCCATTTAATAAAAATAAAATATATTTCTGTGAAAATATCTTATTTTTAAAGTATATCTTGGATTAAAAATAATTAAAATAATCAAAATTTCTAAAAATACAAAACTAGTTCAAAATGTGTGTAATTGTGCCTCGATCACTTGGGACCCATTACAATATTTTTCCTGATTTTTTTCTAAATTAAAAATATATTTCTAAAGGCCTAAAATGTTTTTTCCTTATTTTCTCACTAAAATAATTGTAATATATTAAATATAAATCATAAAAATATAAAATCTATTCCTTTAAGTTTCTTGGACTTATGAGGGTTTAATAAAAATTTTAAAATAATTTTTTAAGATTAAAACATATTTTTATATTTAAATAATCATTAAAAATGACCTTTAAATAATTACAATAATTACAATATTATTTGAAAAATCATAAAACTTTGTCAAAGTATTTTTCTGGCCTAGAAAAGCCTCCAATAATTTTCCCATAAATTAAAACTTCATTTGGATTAATTAAATAAATGAACATTGAAAAATCCTATTTTTTAAGTTAAAATAATTATTTAAATTAAATCAAAATTTTGAAAAATCATACTTTCCTCTCTCATATTTTAATTAATCCACGGATTGGATACTCAAATATTTTCAATGCTTTTGAAATTTTGCTTAAAGAATTATAAGATGAAGAGCCCCCAAGGGCAGGGTAGTAATTTTTGGCTTTGGTGACTTAATTAAATTTTAGGATTAACCATTAAGGGAAAATGAGTAATTTTGATTATAATGAACATGTTCGGATGACTGAAACACTATGGGTTAAAAGGTAGAAACGAATTAGCCACCTTTACATAATAAGAATAAAAAATGGTAATTTCTTGAATTATTCTTTGGAAGTTAAGCAAAAATTAAATGATCCTAAAGTGATGGACTTAAGTTAGGAGGATGATGACTCACCTATTTTAAGCCCATAATTTGGATGATATGATCTTTCAATAAGGATATGTATCACTAAAATCTAAAATCATAATGATTGCCACCTTATCTCCCTAAGATTGTTATAGGCTTGGTAGTGACTTAGGCTCAATGTCTAAACTCAATTGATTGGATTTAGAAGATAATATGATCGAGGATTAACACCTCTAAGCACTCCAAGCCCATTTATGATGAGCACTAAATCTTTAATGACTCGAGCTTGTGTTAGTGGTATTCATCCATATAATCTTTAAAGTAAAATATCAAATTGATTAAGTATCCTAACCTTGGGATAATTAAATTGTCAAGCTTTACTGAGCAACAAGGTAGTCACACTCTAACCTTGGATGATTAATAGAGTAATATGATGAAGTTCTAAATGAACTCGAAATAATTCAAGAATTCCTTGAAGTAATTCTCGGTCATTCCTCGAACACTTTGAAATCTTTTGGACATTTTGAAGGGCAAATTGAACTTATTATATTTTGTTCTAAAATCATCCACTAAGAATTTTTGAGACTCAATAAAATGACACTTTGGGGTTTGATAGCTATACCTTCTTAAATTATTTGCAAAAATTACATATATACACTGCCAAAGCCAACCTTTCAGGTAGAGGAACAAGAAGAATCGACATGTACGTTTTTAAATTATTGAATTTACCTTTCTGTACTTCTTGTCTCACTCTTGCAGGTTAAACAATGATGTCTCGTTGCATGTAAAAACCAAAACTGCTAGGATAGCCGCAAAACCAAAACAAAAATTTAAAAATTAAATAAGATAAAATTTACCACCACAATAGTCAAAACATAAAACAACTCAAAATTTAATCACAAATAAAACAAAACAAAAATTGAAACTAAATTAAAACGCCTCTATGGGATGATCGGGAATCCCTCAAAGGACGTAACATACGGTTGCTAATGAGACTTCCCATGGTCTAAATGAAATTATGGAACTCATTACTTTGAGTTTAGTAAATTCATTTAAACTAAGTGAATCTGAAAGAAAATAGTGGTGTCAGAACGAGGGAATCGTAAGATACTAATCGATGTCGCTCTAATCAATTTTAACATCCCCCATAATATTTAAATAACCATAGAAATATTTGATTTGACATCAAGAATTGACACATTAGAAAACTTAAACTCGCTACGACGAGGAGCATGGAGCTAGCATCTTGGGCAGCATGACAATCTTCAACATCAAAATATGTCTACACTAGCTAAAGCATTCTTTAGAATTAAACAACCAAGCTATAAAACTTCGAAGTTATTTGCCTAGTGCAATATAAATCCTCAACTTATCTTTAGGTTTTTGTATAGCTCTGTGTTGACCTCACTTTTTGTTGAGGCTTAGTTTTTCCTCTTTAGTTGCCTAGGGTCTAGCCATAGGACTTTCCTGTTGACTATTATTAGAAAACTAGAAGAGGAACTCTCACCATTAGAAATTCTACCATCTTCTTTACTCAACTTGAAGCTCTGCATATTGGTACTAACCTCTAACACTTGGTAGGTAGGGTCATTATGGGGGAGCTCAAAATGAGTTCCCATAGGACTGCTTGCCCTTAGGGTTAACTCTGGGTGTTGGTCTATAGCTAAGGCACTCACTACACTAACCTCACTCACAATCACT
Organism: Phalaenopsis aphrodite; assembly: GCA_003013225.1. NCBI lineage: Eukaryota > Viridiplantae > Streptophyta > Magnoliopsida > Asparagales > Orchidaceae > Phalaenopsis > Phalaenopsis aphrodite. Next base: position 269,786 of record NEWO01000138.1, read on the forward strand.
CGCAAATACAAACCCAAAATTTCTTGACTTTGATGCCTTGATTCTTTAGGAGACTCATGTATATGGTCCTCTAAACCCACTGGCCGTAGGCTAGGGTTTAGCTAAGACCAGTACATAGAAGACCCAAATGGGGTTTCCATTAGTTCATGGCTTATTTATGGTTGTTGGCTCAGCAATTCTACCAAAAATACTCAACTTGACCTTTTTTCACTAAACTCACCCAAATTGGCTAAGTACCCTTGAAACCCTAAATTTGGCCAAAATTCCTAAATTTACCCAAAATACCCAAATTTGTTCAAAAATCATTTTAAACCTTTTCAAAACATCCAAATTACCCAAAATCACAAAAAAATTGCCAAATTACCAATATGCCCCTCCTTAGCCCAAAATTTCAGAAAATCCCAAAACTTTCCAAATATTCCCAATTTCATTTTTCATAACTACCACATAACCCAATTTGACTAATTTGACTATGTTGACCAAAACCCCTAAATTGCCTTTAAAGGCCCAATTTCTCAAATTGACCTCAAATGTTCATCAATTTCGTCCCAATTTCCCCAAAATTCAATTTTAAACTCAGATTCACCTTCCATATTACCAATCTAAACCAAATCCAAGCTTGATTGGCCCATGATTTGAGCCCAATTTTGATCTAAGTCAAACAATTTTACCCTATGACTTGGTCCTACCAAATTGAACCCCATGACCTACTCCATTGGTCTCAATTTGAATCCTCAACTCTTCATAACATTCCTACATATCAAACTTGACCTTCAATTGGCCTTGGTGAAACCTCAATTTCATTTAATTTTGACCTAAGTCCAAAAAACCTCAAATTAGCCCCAAATTGGCCATGTCCCAAAATTCCACCAAATTTATTGCTTTAGCCCAAAAATATCCACTCCATTCCTTCATGAAAAATCTTCATAACATATACCTTAATAATTTTAACCATTAAATTGAGCCAAATTCTAAACCTATCTCAACCTAAGCCCAAGTCTAGTCCAACAAGCCCAAAGTGACCAAAATTCCAAAACCCATCAAATTGAACCCCCAATTGAACTCAAAATCACTTCAATCCTTCCCTAAAAATGTTCATTACAATCATCTACACAATGTTGATAAATAAATTAGGCTCAAGGTCATAGCTAGCTTAGCCCAAACTCAAAATTTAGCCAAATTGACCTGCATAGACCCCTTCACCAAAAGTTGACCCAATCTAGCCAAATTGGCCAACCAAAAACCACCACATCCCAATTTGGTCCTTATTGACTGGGCTAAACTCCATGGAACCACCCAAATGAACCATAGACGAAACGTTGCCCGAATCAAGCGATTTACTTCCAAAATTGCTTAAGCCTAAGGGATTTTTGCCAAAACTAACCACCTACCCAAATAAATTGATGTGACAGATTCCCCTGGCTCACCTGACCTCCTGGCCACCTCCCCTAGCCTTGCTGGACGGCCTAGTCAGCGGAGGAGCCAAAGCCATGAGCCACCCTCAAAAAATCCAAACCTAATTCAAACCTAGAGGCCACCTCATCTCATTTGAAGTTTAGAGCCTCTCTGCCCTCCACATATGCAACGTTTTGCACCCATACATTAGCCCAAAGAGCCACCCTAAGCCATTTTTATAAATGCTCCACCTCCATGGCCATGAAAGGGGTGCTGCAATTTTCTTAAGGATACCCTCTAAAATCACTCTCTGAGCTTCCTTGAGACCTCCACAGTGCAAACCAACCACTCCATAGCCTTAATTCCCCTTTCAATTTTTGAGTTCAAATCATTGTCGGAGATAGGACATCTTCCACCACACCTCCACAGTGCAAAAAATCCATATTAAACTCAACCACACCATCACCACACTGAACTAAGACAAATCCTTATCAAATTTCCCTCATACAGTGCGTCTAAGATAGCTCAAGTCCGACACCCAAATCCGACCTTGATCGAATTTGGGTCTAGACCTTTCACCGCGACTAAAGGCTCAATCCTTAGCCTCCTTAGACCTCCACTAATGTGTCGAGCACCTCTAATTGAAGCTTCCCTCCTTAGAGTAAAGGTATTGAGCTTCCTCTCTTTCAGAGCCTATTTTGATTCTCCACTTAATTAGAGTTGATTTAATGGCATGTTTATTGTATGGATGTGTTCATCACACTTAGACGAGTCCATAGGATTAAACCCCATGAGATTTGGTTGAGTCTAGAGGGAGATCTTAAGGTTTGAGTGTGGACGGTTCTTGGGTTAGCTTATTTGTGGACGATGATGGAGAGCCGTCCGATCGCACATTTATCTCGTTAACGGTCGAGATCTAGCTGAATGAACCCTCGGTGAGTGAACCGCGGGCCGCCTGGCATGCCAAGGTGGAAAGGAAAATGAATGGGAGCGCACCGAGTTGCCGTTCAGAGCTACCTAGGATGAGGTGGAGCCGCACATTTAAATAGATAAATAGGTAATTAAATAAATAAAAAAATGAGCCCTAACTTAAAAAATTCATATCTTGATGTAGAAAAATCACAAAATTAAAATAAAAATAGCCTTTTGCTCAGTGAACAGAGGAAAATAATGTGGAAATGATTTGAAATTTATTTGATGCATATTTTTTTAATTAATTAAATATTTTTTTGAGTCTTTTAATTTTCCATCCATGTAGACATTTCACCATGTCTTGAAATTTTGGCACGTTATTGCCTCTATCTTAGGGAACATTCTTCGATTTTTCTAAAGTTAGAGAAGATCCTTAGACAGAGATCCATATTTTTCAAATTTGTCTATTATTTGCATAAATTAGTCATAATAATTATCATGTTACTTGGAAAATTCTAAGAGAATTTTTGAAGGTTTATTATGGCTAGAGAACCCTTTGGCAAATCTTTCGTGGGCTAAGTCGTTAAGAATACACTTAACTTTCACAAAACCCTAAAACACAAATAAAATTAATTTGGGAAACATAAACATCTAATTAACTTGATTTTTAATCTCCATTGTAACTTGAAGTTCAGAGAACTACCCATAAAAAATTAAAAATATTTGGAGCTCATTTGATAACTCAAATTGATTTTTTAAGTTAAATGTCATTTTTAACACTAAAATGATCTTTAACAATTAAAACATAACTTAAAGAATTATTAAAATTAATTTTTAGAGTTCTCAGTGATCAGATTAATTTTCTAAAAATAAATTTGTAATTATAGTAAAAATTCTATTTTTAAGCCTTTCTTTAATATTTAAATAATTAAAAAATGATAAAAATCACAAAAATAATAAAATTCATAGAAATATTCTAAATTATTTCCTAAGTATTTAGAAATAATTAGAATATTTTTCCTGATTTTCTAAGTAAAAATATTGAAATTTGAAGCTTAAAATAATTTTTAAAGGCTAAAAATGGATTTTCACTAAAATAATTTTAACAATTAAAAAAAATCATAAAAATGTGAAATTTTATTATTTGGGTTTCTTGACCTTAGGGAGATTTAATAAAAATATAAAACTTAATTTTACACATTTAAAATATTTTATAATTAATAAATTCTTCAGAAATTAAAATAAAACTCAAAAAATCATGAAATTTCGTATAAGTGTTTCTCTAGTCTATGTCTACCTCCAGTAAAAATTTCAAGTGATTAAGATTTGCTTTGGTCTGGTTATAGAATTTTCTTTGAAAAATCCTATTCTTGTATAAAAATAAATATGTAAATTAAATTAAAATTTGAGAAATCAAATTTTCTCCTCTGATATCTTAATTGACCCATGAGTGAGGTGGGATGCAAATTCCAAAGTTATTTGAATTAAATTTGATGAATTATGAAGTATTAGAGCCTTAGGGGCAAAAATATAATTTTGGAAATTGAGCCTTAATTAACATTTAGGCTTAAGTCAAGAAAGGAAAATGGGCAATCTTTCATCTTGTTAACATATTTGAATGATTGGAACATAAGGGGTTAATTGGTAGAAACCAATCTCACTTTTCCCTAGTTGAAAGATAAATGTGTAAATTCCTTAAATCATTAAAATTTGGAAGTCTATCAAATTAAATGATCCTAGACTTAGGGGTATGATGTTAGGTGTTAATAACTCATTAATTCAATACCCCATTTTGGACGTTCAAATAGCATTCAAAAGTCTTGATGATGAATTATTATCACTTAGAAATCTTCTTCAAAATGATTAAGATATTCACTAGGACCTTAAAGACTTAGTAGTGACTTAAGCTAAATCAAATTTAGTTAAATGAGGATTAGAAAAGTGAATGTAAATAAAAAGTTGAACACCTTTGAAACACTACAAGCCCAAGCTAGAACTAAAATTAACTAAATGTCTTAATAACACTAAATTGCCCATTTTAAGGGTTTTTACCCACATGATTTTCAAATTGAGTGATAAATGATAATTAATTTAATATTAGGGATAATTGAAACATCAATGTTCAATGATAATTAATTTAATATTAGGGAAATTCAATGACCTAGGGCTGGGTTACCAATAAAACCTTACTTTTCTGCTTTATATAAAGTGCTCTCACATGCATTTTGAGTTTCAGGTGGTGGAACGAGAAGACTCACCAGGTACACTTTTTAGAGTTTATAGTGTTGTCTTTCTTGTACTTTCATACTGTATGCTTACAAAACTTGCATGTTAAACAACGATGTGACCCTGCATGAAAACCAAAACTGCTAGGATAGCCACAAAACCAAAACCCAAAATCAAAATTAAAGTCAATAAAGATAAAATTCACCCCCACAATATTCAAAATATATGACAACTGAAATTTTAATCACAAATATCACGAAACTATAATTGCAACCAAATTAAGATGTCTCTATCGGATGATCGGAAATACCTCGGAGGAGGTAACCTAGGGATGCTAACAAGGCTTCTCACGATCTAAATGAAATTATGGACCTCATTAAGCTGAGTTTAGTCAATTCATTTGTACTAAGTGAATCCAAAAAAAATAGTAGTACCAGAATGAGGGAACCATAAAATCTTGACTGGTGTCATTCTAATCAACCTTAACATGCCCTATAATATTTAAAGAACTACAACCATAGGCCACCTGATTTGACATCATAACTAGACACCTTAGAAAATTTAAACTTGCTACGACGAGGAGCTTGGAGCTAGCACTGTGGACAACACGACCATCTTCAATAACAAAACCTGTCTTCCCCAGCTAAACAAATTCCTTCCTTAGAATTAAACAACAAGCCATAGGATTTCGAGGTTGTTTTCTTATGCAACATAAAATCCTCACCTCATTTTTAGGCATTTGTCCAGCTGTGCTGCATAATATAAGCCCTAACTTATCTTAGGATTTTGAGGTTGTTGTCCGTCACGACCTAAACCCTCACATCTTCCAGGCTATTTGTGTGATCGTTTCACACAAATGTAAGCCCTAAACTATTAAAATTGGCAGGATGAAACACTCAAATAAATATTTCTCCACAAAACTGAGGCCAAACAATAGGATAGCTTGGGAAGTCACTAAGGTTCTCCTCTGGATCTGTGACATCTCCTAGTTCTTCCTCCTTTGGACTCTACAAAAAAAAGTTCCAAACTTGAACCATTCCCCTTTCACACCTCTTTGTTTGATTTCGTTGAAAATTCTTATCCTTTTGACATATTTGAATATAATATTTCCTGATTTTTATCGAGAGTTTACGTAGGTGACTTCGGGTATCTTAGATGTAATTAACTATAGGGGCTTGCCCTTATAGGAAGCTTGTCCAAACCCAAGTTAATATAAACCCTATTTAATTCTTTGTATTAAATAGAATAACTTGTCAGCAAATAAAACAATATCGTAGACCAAAGAGATGTCATATATTACTTGACTTATTTGATCGAGCCTCAACCTCAAGTCTTGTGTTTATCCTTTGGGATAGGTAAAGGGTTTAAGGAAAAGTGCTCTTTCATTTAAATTATGAAAAATATGGGGTTATTTTGATTTCATATTTTTCTAAAACTTATATATAAATGTAAATTAAAATGTCCTTCCGAAGCGGGCGTCAGGATTTTGATTCCGGCGGCTGACAACTTCTAATGGGCCACTCCTTAACTAAAATAGTGCCGACAACTTCTAGAGACTCCACTGAGGATGAGCTTTTCTATCCATTTAAATCAAGAAATATTATCTTCACACATTGGTAATGTTTCCATATCCCTCTTGGACCAAGATACTCTTCTTCCGTTGAAATACTTGACAGCAACTTTTTATGTGCAATAAAAATATAAGATAAATATAGATGTAATAAATATTCAATAATTATAAAGTCACACTTATCAACGCAAGTATACATATTGCTCAAGTAATATAGGGCTATAATGGAGTCCTAGATATCGATCCCACATAGAGTAGTTTAAAATTACAAACTAAGATTTTAGAAAAGTAATACTTTAAACAGAACAACAAAGTTCAATTTGCTTATCTGTCACTAATAGACAATTGAAATAAATAGGTAATTTTAATAACTATTAAATAACTAATGATACTGAGGAGGGTTTAATTGTGATATTCAATATATAAGAAAGCATCCTTCTCCTTGTCAAGAAATCAGAGTGAATGGATAAAATGAATTAGTTCAATTTATATTGTGTCAAATAGGAGCATACCTATTCTTTACCCTTTGGTCCAGGCATAAAGAACATTGATTAATCCTACACTTGTTTACTGAATCTGCGGCTAGGCTGGGATGATACCGGCTCTCACTTCGGAGCTCCCACGTTCTCCTCACCTGAGAGCTAACATCTACACTTAAACACTCAAACAATAGGACCGAATTGGTGATTTTAGTCTGTCACTCTAAAATCTCCAATTCTATGCTCGATAATATTATTTCCCTATTTATTTTCACCCAACTTCCAAGAGCTTTGACCTCCCCAAATTTTGGATGTAATCTTCACTTTAGTTGTAAAACTCAATATATTTTAACAAATCAATTGGTCAGATTGAAAGTAAATTAAGATCAAAGTGAGAAGATCATTAAAATTTAATAAACCTTTTCATGGCTTCACCAATTCAATTCACCATTTCACAAATCTCGAGACAATGAGAAAGACAGAGAAAACTACACAGATCTCATGGGGAAAACACAACAAAACTCAAAATTCATATATTAATTTAAAGTCATACAAACTACAACAAGTAAATAACTTATCTCTAGTTTCTCCCCAAGAACACTCCTCGAAGTTCCTCTGAATCTCTTCCTTTCTTTACAGCACACAGAATTCCTCTTCAAAGTAGCAAGGAGGAAGAAATCTCTCACTTTCCCTCTAATCTTACAATCTCTTGAAGAATTCCTCACAAAATTGGAACCTTTCTAACCTCTAGGAACTCTCTCTAGCACTTCCTTTACTCCCTAGATTCTTTCCCTCCTTCTCGAGGCTCTCCAATTTTTGGTCAAAATAGTCTTTTAAAGTTGTGGATTAGCTTTCCCAAGAGTTTTCTCAGCATCCCTTCAAAATTTGGCCTCATCCAAAGCTTGAGTAGGCATAACCGTCAATCTCGCCGTCGGCGACCTCGAGGGCACCGTCGGCAGGTTTCTGAATAATTTTTTCCTGTAGCCTCGGGAAAAACTCGCCTTCGGCGGGGTCGAGGGCGCCATCGGCGGCTTATTTCAAATGTCCACATTTTGGTCTTTTTTACTCCAAATTCGCTTCTTTTTGCATTCTTTTGCTCCAATGACCCTAATTCATTGTTCTTGCAACAAAACATCAAAAATACCTCTCTTTAAAGTGCAATATCTTTAAAAACCATATAAAATAGGTATGAAAATCTCAACATATTTTCCTTTGGTCAAAATCCCCCAAACTTAACTATTACTTGTCCTCAAGTAATTTTAGTACTACATAAAAGTTATGATCTACTGTAGTAAAGTTTTAATTCAAAAATACTATAAGTTTGATTTAAATAAATATCATAGTGAGATTTTTAGAAAAATTCAAGTAATTGAATTACGTCTGTAGCCACAAGATTATCTAGTCATCAAGTTTAAAAGTTCTAGTCTTCTATTCATTTCAAGAATGAATATATGTTGCAATATTAAGTCACTTAGATTATTCAAAAGATAGGAACTTCATGAGAACTCTACTAGTGAAAGATCTAATCCATAAATATAAGTTCAGGAATGTATTTAGGTTTCCCCTTTAGGTAGGTCCAGTGAAGCCAATTTTTAATTAGACATATCCTCAAGCTTCTCCTCACTTCCATAATTTTTTTCTTTCTTTTCTCTTTTTTATTTTGATTGCTTTCAATCCTATATATTTTTCTTTTCTTTTCAGAGATTTTTTTCAATCCTTTCTTTTTTCTTTTTGAAGTGAGGATTTTGAACTTCACTTTTCTTTCCCTAAATTTGAAACTCAAAGCATTCCTTTACCTTATAAGTATTTCATAGCATTTACATCATTGAGCCCCAATCTCTTCTTCTCAAATGAATTTCCATATTCTTAATACTTCAAAATATAGTTTCCTTTACTTTAAAGAGTTAATTATAATCTTTTTCTTTTATACTAAAATTTCTTAAGTTACAAAATTAATTTTCATTACAAAAATATTTCTTTAAATCTACTATAATATTTAAATAGTTACAAAAATATAGTTATCTGAATTAAATTAACTACATAAAATCATATAATATTTTTTGAAAATATTGAAATAGGGGACATCTAATAGTTAATCTTTTTCTTCCCTCCCCCAAACTTAAATATTTAAATATGAAATAATACAGGTGGAAAGAAAAAAAAACTATAAATATAAATCATACCTCAGTATTGTAGGCATTTTCATCATTCTAAAATTTTTGCAGGCCTTCTCAAATCTCTACTTCACTTGGTATGTAATATTATGTGCTTTCTACACATATAAATTATTAGAGGAATTTCTGGGTGATGAAATTTTGAAATAAGTATAAAACTAAAACATTAAACAAGCACAACATTTCCTAATACAAACATAATACTAAACAATTAAAACTAAAATGCGAAAATAAAAAATCACATTACATTACAATCCACAATACTACTCAACATCTATTAAAGTACAAATGCAAATTCAACTATAACACTAACTTTATAAAAAAAATTAAAATTATCCAAGTACAACGAAATAATAAAAATGAAAGTCCAAATACACAAACATCCATTTCTATTACAAAAAGATTACAGAAATAAAAGTACAACTATAAGTACATCAATTCATTCAATATGAAAATCCCAAGTATATCTTCATCGCCTTGATCAGTAGGTGGATCGGGATAATACCGGGGGCACTCAAGAAAAGTAATATCAGGCTCACCTAATAAGCTACCTCAAAATTTGAATGTCTTTGAAGGTAATCACTAACATAATCGTGTCGAAATTCTAAACCTCCAATCCTTTCATTTATCAATTATATGCTCTTCCGCTGCAATGTCAACTCATTCATCAAATCAGAGAGCGTAGGGGAACTAGAAGGTGGAAGGTCATAACTTATAGAGGGGACATCTCTACTAGTAGAAGGTTCTTGACTTCGACTCCTAGTTCTCCATTTCTCATGGGATTCATAAGTCTTCAAATTAGCTTTACTAATTGGTTTCATAGGGTAAACCCATTCCTCATCTCCAATCTCCACTCTAAAAAGTTTGCAAATTGTATAAATAAGTCCAGGATGTCCTAGACCTCCACTAGTCTCACTCCTCACTGTAGTCAATATATTCTTAAGAATGATTCTCCCCACATTTATAGTTCTACTATTCTGAATACAAAAATTTAGAATAGCTCTATCTCTAGTTACCTCATTATGGTGATAAGTCAATAACATAGTAAGGGAAATGAAATAGTGTCATGCCTTAGAGGTGGCATTCAACATGGAAGCAGAAAAATTTACCCGTTCTCATTGTTTAATTTTCCATGTTCCTTTCTCATCAGTGAGAATGTTGATCACATCATTCAGGGGGCCTTCCATTGTACTAAAGGATTCATATTGGCAGTTATAAGAGTCTGAGACTTCATAAAAAGTGTTGATGCGGGTGGCAGTAAACTCAACAGCAAATCCATGCACTTGAACGATTCCGTCATCAGAATAAATTACATTGGCATAGAACTCCTTCACAACATTTGCATTAGCTTTATTTGTGGCGTAACAAAAGTTTTCCCACCTCCGCTCGGCAATAACTCGTTCGATTTCTCCTATCGGACTTTCAAAAACTCAATCTTGTATACACTTCTTTCCTTTAAATATGGAAGTAACTTTTGTTTGAGTCATCGCATTTATGAAGCGAGACTCATCGAAATCAACTCTTCTCTGTTGACATAGAGTCATTTCAATCTAATCAAATTATAGAAAAATTCCAAAAATTACTTCAAATATGCAAATCATGGCTTCCAATAGCAATTTTAAGAGTTCAACACTAAGATTCATGAATTTCTTCCCAAATTTTCTTCACATTCTCAAATTTCTCGTATCTCCTCAATGTGGAAGAAATCCATGGTAAAAATCAAATATTTTTAGTTTGGAGTGAAGCTCTTACCTAGAGATGATCAAATCTGGTGTCAAAAAGCCTTGAAATTGCCTTACAATCCAAGATCTTTCAAGCCCTAGGTCAAAAATAGCATTTTTAGGAGGAAGGGGATGATGAATAGTGGTGATTAATGGTCAAAATCGTGGTTAAAGGTGTTTTTTCATGAGCTCGTCGTCAGCACGCCGTCGGCGCGCTTTATTGGAATTTAAATCTAAAGTCTCGGGAAAAATCCGCCATCGGCGACGTCGGCAGATTCTATTGATTTGTCAAAATTCTGGATTTTCACAATTTTGACCAATTTTAAGCCTAAATGACATCTTTTTAATCATTATAGACATAATTTTAAGTGACTAAATGATGTACTTAACACATATAAACTTTAACAACACAAAACATCACATTTATATATAAATTCCAAGGGGTACAATATACGTTACATAATACACCTAAGTTTGGTATTTTCTCAACCTGAATACATTAATTCAGCGTCGCAATCCAAGCCACGACACTCAAAACGCTGAAAACAAAACATTCTATGCTTAGTCTCAACTATACAGAGATCTAAAAACATAATTCTAATGCAAAGCAAATACAAAGTTCAAATCAAAATACATAGATAGACAGATAGGTAGTAATATAAATGTACTAATCTTCAGACTCAATACTAGATTCTCCTCTAAGATCAACCATTGATTGCATATAAATGAAGAGGTTGTAGAAGGTTCAGAATGGAAATTCTTCAGTGGAATCCTCTTCTATTAACTTCATCCTCCTCATCAGTCGTATCAAGCTATCTTCTAAACATCCAGAGTGTTCGAAATGTTCCTTCATCCTATAGTCTAGATGATCGAAGAAATCAGAGATATTATTAATCGAATTCATGACATTTTGTACCTCCTTTTCCAATTTCTTAATTTGGCATAGGATCACCAAAGACTTACCAGGGACTAAGGGTTGAATTGGCAGTGAATTCTGAGATTCTTGATCTACTATAATTGCCATGTCATTTTCATCTTCAAAAACTGGGAATCTCTCAGTTGGATCCAAAGGCTTCCAAGGTAGCAGTACCTTTTCCCAATTTTCATATGACACTTGGAACTGACTGCAAAGTGAGAAAATTGTGGGGGGTGTCCAAGCCCATAAGTTGATCCATGAACGATCAGGCTCAAAACCGACTTCACAATTATAGATCCAATGTCGATTGGTAGTCCCCTTTGGATGTAATAATTCAAAATGGCACTTAATTTAGAAACTTTACCGATCTTCATTGTTGGTAACAGCTTCGCATAAATGAAAAAGTGCTAATGTTTCGAAATGGGATTCAGGAGTGTTGCAGAAAAACTAACATACCCATTTTCTCTCGTTTCCTAGTCGTCAATTTCGTCCGTTAAATATTGGTAAATCTCATTCATCTGGTTTCTCATTGAGATGAAATTGGAATAGTGGAAGACAAGAACATTCTCTATCATATATAATTTTTTGATCCATGCAGGAGTGAAAGTAATCCATCTTCCTCGTACATAAACAACTCCTTGGTTGATTCCATGCAAATTTGCATAAAATTCTTTCACCACTGGATCCACCACGGCGGTGGTGTGTAGCACAACACTTCCCATCTTCGCCGCACTATCGTTTCTTCAATATCCGTCATTGGATTATTCAATCCGTGATTTACGAATCCTTGTTCTTTGATTAAACTTTTCTTCGTCAACAACTTGTTGAGGATTCGTCGTGCTTCCACACTAATAAATTTTTGCCGATTGAAAACTCGCATTCTGGGATTATCAGGGTAATTGGACGCCATAGGAATGAAATTGGTAGAGTTTCACTTCATTTTTGGAGGGAAAATATGAACTAGAAATCAAATTTTTGAGTTTAAAAAGACAATTCTTGCCCAAAAACCACCAAAACTGCCATTTGAACCAAGGTACCGTTGGCAGGGTTGATGGCGCCGTCGGCCAGCCTCTGTGTAAATTTTGTTTGGACTCTCGGGAAAAACCCAACGACAGCCGCGTCGAGGGCACCGTTGGCGGCATCGAGGGCGCCATTGGCGGCTTCGAGGGCGCAGTCAGCGCCCAAGGTAAAATTTTCACAGTTTCGCTCTTGTCCGAATGCGTTCCAATTTTTCTTCATGGATCTAATTTTTAAGATGTTTCAAGGGTAAATAAGAGAAGTAGAGCTTAATACTACCACAAACTAACAATAGTTTCAAATAAAAACTACTATAATCATGAATAAAGTAAAGATAAACATGGGTTGCCTCCCATAAAGCACTTGGTTTAACGTCCTCAGCCCGACCTATTCAGCAGTTATTCAGGTTGACTGATCATTAAAACCTCTTTAAAATTTGGTCTTTTACCCTCATAATATGGTTTTAATCTGTGCCCATTTACTTTAAATCTATTTCCAGTCTTCTGATCTTCAATTTCAACAGCTCCGTAAGTATAAACTTGAGTCACAGTAAAGGGTCATAACCAACGAGACTTCAATTTTCCAGGAAATAACTTTAGCCTAGTGCTATAAAGCAAAACTTCTTATCCTGATTCAAAGTTCTTTTGGTTAATCTTCTAATCATGCCATAAAGTTAATTTTTCCTTATAAATTCTGTCATTATCATAAGACTCATTTCTTTATTCTTCTAATTCATTTAATTGTAAGAATCTCTTCTTACCAGCATTTTTTAAATTATAATTGAATTCTTTAATCGCCCAATATGCTTTATGCTCGAATTCTACTGGTAAGTGACAAGTCTTTACAAAAATTAGTCTATAAGGAGTCATTCCAATAAGAGTTTTATAAGCAGTCTTGTAAGCCCATAATGCAGTATCCAATCTAGTGGACCAATCTATTCTACTAGGGTTTACAGTCTTTTCAAGTATTTGTTTAATTTCTCTATTAGAAACTTCAGCTAACCCAATAGTTTGAGGTTATAGGCAGTAGAGATTCTATGAATAATATTAAATTTTTCTGCCAATCTTTAAATATATTTTTTCCTAAAATGAGATCCTCCGTCAGTGATAATCATTGTAGGCATTCCGTATCTAGTGAAAATATTTTAAATTAAAAAACTTGAAACACTTTTAGCGTCACAATGAGGTAAAGCTTGTGCTTCAATCCACTTAGAAACATAGTCTGCTGCAATTAGTATATATAAGTTCCCAAATGAAGGAATAAATGGTCCCATAAAATATAATTCCCAAACGTCAAAGATCTCAACTTATAACATAAAATTTAGAGGCATTTCATTTCTTCTAGATATATTGCCTAGACCTTGACATCGATCACAAGTTTTTATGTATCTATAGACATCTCTAAAGATAGTAGGCCAATAAAATCCAGCTTGTAAAATCTTATAAGAAGTTTTATCAATCCCAAAAAGTCCTCCAAATTCAGAATCATGACATTTCTGAATGATCAGCTCAGTTTCTTCATAAGGTACACATCTCCTCATAATAAGATCCTTACATTGTTTATATAAATAAGGCTCATCCCAAAAATATGCTTTCGCATCATGAGTAAATTTCCTTTGTTGTTGTAGTGTCAGCAGAGGTGGCAGAATATCACTCATAATATAGTTAACAATATCAACATACCATGATATTTTCCACTCATTAATATTATAAAGTTGTTCATCACGGAAACTGTCTATAATTTTATTGTCAGTGTCGGATAATCCTTGATTTTCTAATCTTGACAAATGATTAGCAATTTGATTATCAGTTCCCTTTCTATCAATAACCGCAAGATCAAATTCTTGCATCAAAAGTATCCATCTAATCAACCTTGGTTTAACATCCTTCTTTTGCATCAGATATTTAATAGAAGAGTGATCAGTATGCACGACTCATTTAGCTCCAATTAAATAAGATCTGAATTTATCTAAAGCATACACAATTGCTAGTAACTCTTTTTCAGTAACGATATAGTTAATTTGTGAATCATTAAGAGTTTTACTAGCGTAGTATATAACTTTAAAAATCTTTTCATACCTTTGTCTAAGAACAACTCCAATAGCATAATCACTAGCATCACACATCAGTTTAAATGGTTTCTCCCAGTTAGGTGAAACTATAATAGGGGCTGTGATTAATTTTTTCTTTAATAACTTAAAGGCATTTAAACAGCTTTCTGTAAATTCAAATTTCTTGTCCTTTTCTAAAAGTTGGCATATAGGTTTAGTAATTTTCGAAAAATATTTAATGAAAAGCCTGTAAAATCCAACATGTCCAAGAAAACTCCTATTCTCTCTTACATTAGTAGGAGGTGTTAGTTTAGATATAACTTGAATTTTTGCAGGGTCTGCTTCCATACCATCTTCCAAAATTTTATGCCTAACACATTTCCTCTTGCAACCATAAATTGACATTTCTCCCAATTCAGAACCAAATTAGTTATTTCGCATAACTCTAAAACTTTTTCAAGGTAATTTAAGGATGCGTCAAATGATGTTACAAATAAAGACAAATCATCCATAAATACTTCCAATCCATCATCAATTAACTTACTAAATGTGGACATCATACATCTCTGGAATGTTGTAGGTGCATTACATAATCCGAAAGACATTCTTTGAAAAGCAAAAGTTTCAAAAGGACTAGCAAATTTTGTCTTTTCTTGATCCTCAAGAGCAATAGGAATTTGATGGTAACTAGTATGTCCATCTAAAAAACAAAAATATTTGTGCCCAACAAGTCTATCTACTATTTGATCTAAAAAGGGTAAAGGGAACTGATCTTTTCTGGTGGCAGTGTTTAATTTTCTATAATCAATGCAAATACGCCACCCAGTAACTTGTATGATAGGTATTAATTCATTATTATTTTTTATTTCAACAGTCACTCCTCCTTTCTTTGGAACACAATGAATAGGACTTACCCACGCACTATCTGAAATAGGATATATAATTCCAGTGTCTAATCATTTCAAAATTTCCTTCTTAACTACTTCTTTCATCATCAGATTTAATCTCCTTTGTGGATCAACTCTTGGTTTATATTGTTCATCTAATTTAATTATGTGCATACACATTGAAGGACTGATTCCCTTAATATTAGCTAAGGTCCAACCAAAAGCTTTCTTATATCTTTTCAATGTATTTAACAGTCTTTGCTCTTGCAGATCATTTAATTCTGAAGATATAATAACTGGTAATATAGATGAGTCTCCTAAAAATACATACTTCAAGTGTCTAGGCAGTGTTTTTAACTCAAGTTCAGGTGGGTTTATAATTGATTGAAATAAATTTTTATCGGCATTTTTCGTAATATCCAACATCTTAAATCTTTCCTGAATATAATCTAATTCTTCATTTTCTAATTCATCCAAAATAACTTCCTCACTCTTTTCAAATTGTTCCTTTTCTACAAAATGTTCTTCTCCTTCAAAATGCTTTTTGTCTTCAAAATGTTCTTGAAAATGTTCATTCAGTAGATGTTCAATAATTTTCATGTGAAAACATTCATTATCTCTTTCAACAGCAGGATATTTCATAGATTTCACAATGTTAAAGGTCACTTCTTGATCGTTAACTCTCATAGTTAATTCTCCTTTTTGAACATCCATCATAGCATTTCCAGTAGCTAAAAGTGGTCTCCCTAAAATAATTGGTATTTATTTATCTTCCTCCATATCTAAAACAATGAAATCCACAGGAAAGATAAATTTATCCACTTTTACTAACACATCTTCTATAACTCCCTTAGGATATGTAACTGAATGATCCTCTAACTGTAGAGTTACAGAAGTAGGTGAGACTTCTCCTAATCCTAATCTTTTGAAAATTGATAAAGGTATAAGATTAATGCTGGCTCTCAAATCACATAAAGATCTTCCACAAAATTTTTCACCAATAGCACATGGTATAGTGAAAGTACCAGGATCTTTTAATTTTTTAGGAAGCTTTTTCTGAATAATTGCACTACACTCTTCATTAAGTGCAACGATTTCATTATCCGTGAACTTTCTTCTCTTGTTCAGAATATCTTTCATAAATTTCACATAATTGTGCATTTGCTCTAAAGCTTCTACTAAGGGAATATTTAACATAATTGAGCATTTCTTAAGAATTTCTAAAAATTTAGAAAATTGTTTATTCTGTTTGTGTTGCTTCAATATTTGAGGAAACGGTGGTGGAGGTTTCTCCACAGTAATTTTCATTGGTGTAAATGGATGCTTTAAATCTGGGTACTCATGATCCTTCTCTTTTTTGGTATCCATTTCCTCTTTTTCAGTTTCTATTTCTTTTTGCACTCTTGTTTCCAACTCTTTTCCACTTTGTAATTGTATCGCTTTGATTTGTTCTTTTCATTGATCTTTAGGATTTGGTTCCAGAGTACTAGGAAAAGTTTCTAATGTTCGGTTACTAAGCGCAGTAGCGATATGCCCTAATTAGTTTTGAATATTCTTAATAGTAGTTCCTTGATTTTGTAATTGATTTCCTTGAATTTGTAGCTGATTTCCTTAATTCTGCAATTGTTGACTCATGTTTAGTATCAGCTCTTTCATAGACAACTTCTTCTCCTTAATTTGACTATTACTATTAAATCCTGGAGAATATGAATGTTTATAGTTAACATTTCCTTGGTTGGATGAATTTTCTAAAGGGTTTACTGAGTTGTTTGCCCATTGTGAATTTGTAGTGGAATTGTTATTCCAATTAAAATTTGGATTACTCTTCCAACATGTGTTATAATAATTCAAATAAGGATTGTTGGGTCTATTAATAGCATTTAAGGTCTCATATGAAGGTTGAACATCTACAAATTTCCCAGATGAATTCTCTTCCATCATAGGAGATGTTGGAGAATAATTCATCCCATAATGATCTAATTTCTTTGATATTGCAGCAATCTGCAAAGCTAACATAGATATTGCATCAGAATCATGGATACTAGCTACTCTCTTAGGATTTAACCGCTCAGAGGGCCATTGAAAATTGTTGGTAGCCATCTCTTCTATTAATGAATAAGCCTCATCAAAAGGTTTTGACATTAAAGAACCACCAACCGCAACATCAATAATCGATTTAAGAGATCCCACTAATCCATTATAAAAAGTTTGAATTATCAACCAATCTGGTAATGAATGATGAGGGCATTTACTAAGAAGATCTTTAAATCTCTCCCAAGCTTCATATATTTACTCTCTATCAATCTAATAGAACGATGTTATGTCATTTCTAAGATTAGTAGTTTTGGATGGAGGGAAATATTTGGATAGAAATTTCTGTGAAAGTTCTCCCCACATTATAATAGATCCCGGTGCTAACGAATTTAACCACATCTTAGCCTTATCCCTCAGTGTAAAAGGAAAAAGTCTAAGTCTCACAACATCGTTTGAGACTCTGTCATATTTAAAAGTAGCACATAGTTCTAAGAAACTAGCGAGGTGTAAGTTTGGATCTTCATTTGATGTACCTTTGAATTGATTGTTTTGTATCTTTTGGATAGTAACAGGTTTAAGCTTAAATGAATTAGCAACTACATCAAGATTTTGGATAGATAAGTGAATTTCATCTGTTGTGGGATTTGCATAATCTTTTAGGGGTCTAGGTCGGTGTTCATTCTCTATTCTTTGATTGTTCATGTTGTTTTCCATTGTATAAGAATTTGTAGGTTCTCTTCTTAATCTTATAATCCTTATAACAGTGCATTCTAATTTTGAATCGTAGGGAATATGATTTTCAGGTCCAAATTTACGCATACAATTTGAAATCAGTACTCAGTAATATAATTAACTAAATATAAAAGTATGTTGCAATTCAAGTAAAAATTTTCTATTAATCCTAATTTATCTGTTACTCTGATTGTGATTTGACTCACTCACTCACTCAATCACTCCCTGACAACGATGCCAAAAGCTTGGCAGGCGACCTATATATATACCTAAAAATATAAGAATTTGACAGCGCCACTAGAAGATTTAAATCCCCGGCAACAATATATTCCTAGTGGCGCTGTCAAATTCTAGTGGCACCGCTTGCCATCAATTTAGATCTTTCCAATAAAGAGGAAACACCGGAAGATTCAACAAAGATGTCACAAGAAGAAAAATTTATAGAAGTGAACTTAAGGAGCGGGAGAGTGTTACCCTCAAGAAAAACTCCGACAAATAAAGGAAAACAAATAGTAACTCAAGAAGAACTACCTCCTCCTCCGCCAGTGGAAGAACCACACAACTAAGAGAAAATTGGAGGATCATAAAAAGTGGATTATAACATGCTAGCTCATCTTAAAAAGTTGCTGGCCCGATTAAGCATCTATGACACTCTGATCCTATCAAAAGAGATGAGAGAGTCTCTGTTACAGCCCTGCTTGACCCAGAGATCTTCTTAGCCCAGTTGGCCAGCACTTCCTAGGTTGAAATTTTTCCGTTGAAAGAACAGCCTGGGGTAACCTTGACAGATGAAGATTTGCTACTTGGTACCACCGACCACAACCGACGGCTTTACATGTCTGTTAACATCGACAGATTTCTGTTGTCCAAAGTTTTAGTAGATCTGGGAGCATCCTTAAACTTGATGAGTCTACAAAAATTGGCCTATTTGGATATTGAAGCTCAGAAGCTTACTGCTGATAAAATGATGCTAAGAGGATTCAACCAAGAGGGGGAGAGAGCCCTTGGATCTATTACACTGTTTATGAGGGTTGGAGAACTAGCAATAACCACTAAGTTTCATACCATCCACGCTGAAGCCTCTTTCAATACTTTACTTGGTCGACCGTGGATTCATGAACACAACATGGTTCCATCGTATTTGCACCAGTGCATCAAGTATTACAAAGAAGGACAAGAGCATTGCATCAAAGGAGATTTACAAACGTTTTCAATGCATGAAGTGGGTATTCATGAAGATGCTGCCTACTACGCACCTCCAAAGAAAATTGTCTTCTCTCATGAAATTGCAACAAATAAAAGTGAAGAATCAGAAAATTTGCAAAGAAGAAGCCTTCAACTCCGCTTCAGCGATTTTCCACCACTCCTTTACAACAAGTTGGTGGAGGTTCTTTTAGCTCGCACATCTGAGGTCGAGGTCGGGGATGTCGATGTGGAAGAATCAACTTAATTGTTGAACAGACTAGGCCAACCATCAACCTTTGTGATGAAGACAACTTCAAAGATGAAATAATGATGACAAAATAGAAGAAACCTCAATACAAGATATCCTTAGAAGAAGTGGAGAAAAGCAAATACGAGAGAATATATAATCGGATAAACCACTATGTGAATGCTATGACCTTTACTCTGATTCTACCTCAAAAGGTCAGGAGTTTAGAGGTCAAGGAAGTCTGTAGTGTTGGTTCAAATCTAATCAAATTTTACTGTGCTTGTACCTCTAATGATCTTGAAAATCATGTAAACTTGGATGATGTTCCTAATGAATTAATGGAATTGTCTTTTGGTTACTTTTCACCTTGTGTACATAAGTTAATTCAACAAGAAAACTTGCCAAAACAAATGCTAAAAGATAAATTTCCACTTTTTAAAAAATTATGGAATATTAAAATTCAAACTCCCAACTTAAAAGAGGGTCTCAGATTTGGTACAGTCGGGCCAGTTGATGATTCAGAATTTTGCATGATTGTTACTAGTGAATCAAAAGAGGATAGCCTCGACATAGAGAATGACTCTACTGATCAACTACTAGAAGTTGTTCCACCAGAATGTGAGAAAATTAAATCCATTGTTGATGAATTGAAGGAAATTAACTTCGGGACTGAAGAGCAACCCCAACCTATATTTATAAGTTCTCTACTCAATGATGAAGAATCTCTGCAATTAATTAGACTGTTAATATAATTTAAAGATTGCTTCGCATGGAGCTATGATGAAATGCTAGGACTGGCAGCAGAGGTTGCAGTTCATAAACTCGGGGTGGATAGTAATATAACCTCAGTAAAACAAGTTCCCAGAAGAATGCGTCTCAAAATAGAGCAACAAGTAATTACCGAGGTGAAGAAACTAATAGACTCTAACTTTGTAAAAGAAGAGAAATACCCCATGTGGTTGGCTAACATTGTACCTGTTAAGAAGAAAAATAGACAAATCTGTGTTTGTGTAGACTTCAGGGATTTGAACAAGGCATGTCCAAAAGACGAGTTTCCACTACAAATACCAGAAATGATGGTGGATATCACTTCAACACCTGAAATTTTCTCCTTCATGGATGAATCTTTGGGATACAACCAAATCAAGATGGCTCCTGAAGATGCAGCACTTACAACCTTCAGAACGCCGATTGGAATTTTCTGCTACACAGTGATGTCGTTCGGCCTATAGAATACTGGAGGAACATACCAATGTGGAATGACAAAGATTTTTGGATGACCTCATTCACAAGCTAGTGTAATGCTACGTGGATGATTTGGTCATCAAAAGCAAACAAAAAATAGACCATTTGTACGATTTGAGGATCATGTTGGAACGGTTACGACGATATGAACTTAAAATGAATCCCTTAAAGTGCACTTTTGGCGTTACCTCAGGGAAATTTTTAGGATTCGTTGTCTATCATCGGGGAATCAAGATCGACCCAGATAAGATTAAAGTTATCTTAGAAATGCCTCCTCCTAAAACTTCGAAACAACTACGTTCCTTCCAGGGGAAGTTGGCATATCTCAGACACTTTATTTCTAATCTATCAGGTATGTCTCAGCCCTTCTTGACATTAATTAAAAAGGAAGCCAAATTTGTTTGGGAAGAGAAATGCCAATCTTCCTTTGAGGATGTTAAGCAATATTTAATGACACCTTCTGTTTTGGTAGCCCCTATCCCAAGGAAACCGATGATACTTTATACCATGGCCTAGACGACTCTCTTGGAGCCATCTTAGCCCAAGTCGATGATGAGGGTAAAGAAAATGCACTCGACTATTTGAGTCACCATCTAATACCGACTGACATAAGACATCTAACTATCGAGAAGCATTGTCTAGCGTTAATTTTTGCCTCCCAAAAATTTAGACATTACATGCTTTCTCATAAGATAGTCCTAACCTCAAAAGTTAACCTGTTGCAATATTAGATGACCTAACCAACACTCTCCGGACATCTAGCAAGATGGTCAATGATCTTATTGCAATTTGATATAACTTTTGTTCTCCTCCGTGCTATCAAGGGACAGATTCTAGCAGACTTTCTCGCTGCACACCCACTGCCAGCTGGGTCCCCTCTCAACGACAAACTACCAGATGAGAAGATACTACAAATGGAATTCTCCAGTGCACAACAATAGGAAATGTACTTTGACGGTGGTTCATCAGCCAGAAAAGACAAAGGATCAGATACAGTTATACCTGGCAAAGCAGGTAGTGGTTTGATCTTTATCACACCAGATAAGGGTATGCTCAGGTTCTCATACCACCTAATAGAGTTGTGCACCAAAAATGAAGCAGAATATGAAGCTCTAATCATCGGATTGGAATTGGCAATCTCAATGGATATAATAAGCATTGCCATCTATGAAGACTCCCAGCTCGTCATCCAGCAAGTCGTCAGACAATACAAAATTTTGAAACCACGGCTAGCAGAATAACATCAGTACACAATGAAGCTACTTGAGCAAATCCCCAATGAGAATTTCTACTGGATTCCTCAGGGAGATAATTCCCTCGTAGACGCTCTAGCAAAACTTGCTAAAGAATTGGCTTGTCCCCGGAGGATTCCATTGAAATCAAAGTACAAAGAAGATAATTTTTGTCTTGAATCAGCCTTTAAACTCTACACAAGCTCAGAAAAGAAGAAGTAATAAAGGTAATTGCTAATATCAATGAAGATTGGTGCAAGCCATTAATATAATATTTGTATACTGGAAAGCTACCAGAGGACATGTCCGAGGCACATCACATTACAAAAAAGGCTATGTCATATGCCTTAGTTGGTGATGTCCTCTGCAGAAGATCATTCGACCATATGTCACTATGATGTTTGAGTAGAGCCGAGACACAAAATATTGTTAAAGAAGTACTATCGGATTGTGTGGCGCTCACCAGTCAGGGTCGAAGATGAAACTAAAAATCAAAAGACTCGGATATTATTGGCCGGCAATGATGTCTGATTGTATGGATACAGCCAAAAGATGTCACCAGTGCTAGGTGCATGGGGTGGACTTACACCAACCTCCAAATGTGCTACACCCAACCGTTAACTTGTGGTCATTTGAGTGTTGGGGCACCGACATAATATGTCTGATAGACCCTCCATCCTCCAAAGGACACAAATTTATACTTGCCACTACAGATTCCTTCTTTAAATGAGCAGAGGTAGTATTGTTACGAGAGGATACGACACAACACGTCCTTCAATTCTTCAAAAGCCAAATCTTCTACCATTTTGCAGTACCGTGAAGAATAATTTCTGACAATGGGACAGCTTTTCAAAGCACAAAAATCAATAATTTTGTCAAAAGACACAGGTAGATTGGAAATACTCTACAATTTACTATCCCAGGGCTAATGGTCTGGTTGAAGCCTTCAACAAGACATTGGTACAAATTTTAAAGTAAACACTGGATGAAAAAAAAGGGATTGGAAAACAAACTGTTATAAGCTTTATGAGCTTATCAGATAAAGTTCAGGACTCCCAGTTAGTGTACACCCTACATGCTCGTGTACAGGTCTGAGGTCGTGCTACCGTTAGAAATTTATACACCGTCTCCCAGAGTCGTTGTTGCCTCCAACTCATAATAGAAGAAAGTGCAAAACTCAGATTTGAAGAACTTGAGAGTCTAGAGGGAAAATGACTTGAAGCACAACAACACTTGGAGCTTTACCAGGCAAAGTTGGTACAAGCTCATGACAAATTGGTCCACCTAAGGACATTCAAAGTTGGGACCTCGTACTATTGCTCAAAAGGCCTATTCTTGCATGTCACAAGATAGGTAGAAAATTTGAGTCAACTTGGGAGAGACCATTTGTTGTTGAAAAGGTCTACGCAAGAGGAGTCTACCAGTTAGTAGATTTTCAGGGTGAAAGACTCATGCTACCAATCAACAAACGATACCTAAAGACATATTATGCAACCTGAAAATTCTTGCAATCGCTTAATTTGAAATTTTGAAATTTAGATTGTTTTGGGATTATCTATGTGGCCAAATGTTTTTGACTGGGTACAAATTTTTTTTAAAAATATTAACCTCAACATAATGAAAATTTTTGAAAATTACACTCTTTTGTTTTCTCTTTTTAAACTTAATATCTTGCATATACAAATAAATGACTTCTTCACCAAAATAAACTAAAATTTCTTTTAATAAATACTTTGTTTTGTTCTTGTTCACACTAAGTTTCATCTCACTGAGATTTTTCCTGTCGTCTACAGAGAAATGTCAGGCTAGAGGTTGATGCTTGCCTTTAAAGATGGTTGGAACCTTGCACTCAACAAGGAAATGGCGCCGCAAGGCAACACCATAGACTTTGACATGGAATTTAATCAAGTAGACATGGGTTTAGGGTTTAGGGTTTAGGGGCTAAACCCTAAACCCTAAACCCTAGACATGGATTATGAGGGGCCTCTAATGGATATCATCAGCCGATAGGAAAAGGAAGGGCTGGCCTCACTGCTAAGGTTGACCACTAAAAACAATTCATCACTCAAAGGAAAGACTGTGATGGTACAACAAGACCCGATGGAGGGGCCCAACCGCCTACCATCCATGATAGCTACGCCGCTTGGGGGCCTAGTCGCTGTCATTAATAAAAGACTACCAGATGCTCCACTATAAAGAACTCATAGTAGAAATGTTAGCCGCCGAAAGTAGAGGGCTTTCTTACAAGAAGAAAGAATACGCCAAAAGGAGGCAGATAATTTACTTACCCATATTCTTGAACGGAACATTTATTATCCAGGCATAAGAGAAACCTCTTCGAGCTTGCCTGCTAGAGATGGGAATCTGGGTTTGTTATAGAGCTGGAAATACCATCAACTTCAGATGTTCTATACACGGGTTGCATGATCTGCAATGCCGAAATACCTGCACAAGCGTCAACTACAGGGGCATTCGTGGAATGCCCTGACTGTAATGTCCTACACCTACACACTACAACACCTTAGAGGAGTATGAATCTACCGATGATGGGTCTCAGACTGACGATTGCCCGATGGGGGAGTCATAGGTCCTGCTGAGAACAAATCAATATGTCTCGTGGAGTCCAGAGCCATATGTCCCTTTGGATGCCGAGTCACACATTCCGTTGGCACAAGAATCAGCACAAGCTTGGGTTCCCACCGTTGAAATGAGGAAACATCCTTGATAGCTGCCAATAATAAGTTCGGCAGAATGCTATATAATAAGCAAAGTAAGTAAAAGGGACTTTGATATCTATGAAAGGGAGGTTCATCAACATATTAGAGGGATTGAAATTATACACCAGGGTCTTCTCAGAAAGTGATGAACAAAACATTCTCGACTGCATTTTGACCTGAGAAATAGAGGTCGAGCAGGCCTGCTTATGTAAATAACCTATTCTGAGCCAAGAAAGTGGATGCGAGGAAAGGGCAGGATGACCATACAGTGCAGCTACTACTACAACTTTAGCAACGATAGACAAGAAAATCCTCCTGGGATTCTCAGACATGATCAGGTGGATCCACTATCTCTAATGATAAGATGGATGATTAAAAGAATGGTCCGATGAAGTATACTACTAGATAACTGCATTCCTAACAGTTGCATGATCAACATATACGATGAAGGAGACTGCATACCTTTCTGCACGGTCTCATTCATGAGCAAAAGCAACATTCTATTTGGAAAAGAAATAGATATTGTCGGCCCAGGTGAATTCAGAGGGTCCGTATAAATTCCACTACCTATTGGTTCAGAGCTAGTCCTTAAAGGGAACGAGCAGATGTCCCTAAGCACTGTACTCTAGGGGTGCGACACCATAGGGTGTCTGTGACCTTTCGACGAATGGATAAAAACAAAATGTCGTATGGATTTCAATCAGATCCAGAGTTTGAAGAATTACTACCATTTGAGCTATGAGAGGGATGCACCTCTAAGTACATGCAAAGGGAACTCTTGTCCTGGAGCGTAGCTTAGAAGGTCTGCTCGATCAGGAGCTTGCCTCACCAGTGAAAAACATTCAGAGGATTCCTTTCTGTTTTATTGCATTTTGTTACAGCAGATATGATATGTATCAGACATGCTCAGCCTACGATATTTACATGGCATGGAACATTTGTGGATGTGCTTTGATGCAGTTAGAATATTGTACTTTTTGAGGCTTTGGCCTACATTCAATCTGTAACATTTATTGGAACAAATTAATGAAGTTTCTTTCAGAAATTTATCTTTTTTTCAATTACCTTTTTTTGTGATGGATAAAAGCCACTGACCATATGTTGGTTCAATATTATAAAGAACAAAGAACAAAACAATAAAACAAAAAAAAGTTGATGATAATAAAATTTAAATAAAAATAACAAACAAGCAAACAACAAAATAACTCTCTTTTAAAAAATCAACCAACTAAAATTAAATTTTAAAAATATATTTTAAAAATTAAACATGATTAAAATAAAAAGAAAAGAAAACAAATATGTTGAGTCGATTCTCTCGATTTCGATGTCTCCTACTCCTTGCTCGCGCAGCACGACTATCCTTGTCTACATTAACTCTTCACATCTTTGTGAAATTTCACATTCTACACAAAATTTTGCACATTTTTCTCACCAATGTCAATCTTTTCACATAACACATGTCCACCAATTCTCATTTTGTAATCAGTCCTTAACTTCTGATTCCTCTCTTTTTTTTTCGAGGTTGGTCCTTAACTTTTGACTCTCTTTTAAGATTAATCATTAACTTTCAATTCTCCATTTAGAATCAGTCCTTAACTTCTAATTCCTCTCTTTTTTATGAGGTCGGTCCTTAATTTTTGACTCTCTTTTGAGATTGATCATTAACTTTCAATTCTCATTTTACAATCAACCATTAACTTCTGATTCACATCCTTTCATGTAATTCCTTAACTTCTGATTTTCTTTTGAGATTGATCATTAAATTCTCATTTTAGAATCAGTCCCTAACTTTTGATTCACATCCTTCGAGGTAGGTCCTTAACTTCCGACTCTCTTTTAAGATTGATCATTAATGTTCAATTCTCATTTTAGAATCAGTCCTTAACTTCTGATTCCTCTCTTTTTTTTGAGGTCAGTCCTTAACTTCCGACTCTCTTTTGAGATTGATCATTAACTTTCAATTCTCATTTTAGAATCAGTCCCTAACTTTTGATTCACTTCTTTTGAGGCTGGTCCTTAACTTCTGAATCTCTTTTGAGATTGATCATTAACTTTCAATTCTCATTTTAGAATCAGTCCCTAACTTTTGATTCAATTCCTTCGAGGTTTAACTTCTGACTCTCTTTTGATATTGATCATTAAATTTCAAAGTCATTTTAGAATCAGCCCCTAACTTCTAATTCACTTCCTTTAAGTTTGGTCCTTAACTTATGATTCTCTTTTGAGATTGATTATAAACATTCAATTCTCATTTTGGAATCAGTCCCTAACTTCTGATTCCTCTCCTTTTTTTGAGGTCGGTCCTTAACTTCCGACTCTCTCTTGAGATTGATCCTTAACTTTCAATTCTCAGATTTGAATCAGTCCCTAACTTCTGATTCCTCTCTTTTTTTCGAGTTCGGTCCTTAACTTCTGCCTCTCTTGAGATTCATCCTTAGCTTTCAATTCAAATTTTGGAATCAGTACTTAACTTTTGATTCATCTCCTTTTTTTAAGGTCGGTCGTTAACTTCCGACTCTCTCTTGAGATTGATCCTTAACTTTCAATTCTCAATTTGGAATCAGTCCTTAACTTCTGATTCCTCTCTTTTCGAGGTCGGTCCTTAACTTTCGACCCTCTTCTGAAATTAATACCTAAACTTCAAGTCCCACCTCGAGCTCATCATTTACATACTAATTCCCATCCTCTATAAATACCTGAAACTTGATAACTCAAACCCATTCTCTAGTCCCTAGCGAGAGTTCTTACTTCTTAACTTTGATCAAATATTCATCTGTTAATTCCCTAACAAAAATAAATAGCACACATAATTCTATACCTCCTTCTAGGTCTGTTGACTTAGAAGTTTGTGTTGGTTTTGTTGGTCTCGTTGGTCAACGCTAATACGCGTGGTGGGCTTGCTCAACACACCACACTTATTGGAGGTCCATTTATTGACCTCAATTTTTGTTGAGGTTTAGTTTTTCCTCTTTAGTTGCCTAGGGTCTAGCCATAGGACTTTCCTGTTAACTATCCTAGAAAACTAGAAGAGGAACTCTCACCATTAGAAATTTTACCCTCGTCATTACTCAACTTGAAGCTCTACATATTGGTCCTAACCTTTAGCACTTAGTAGGTAGGGTCATTATGGGGGAGCTCAAGATGAGTTCCCATATGATTGCTTGCCGTTAGGGTTAACTCTGGGTGTTGGTCTAGAGCAAAGGCACTCACTGCACTCACCTCACTCATAATCACTCACAAATACAAACCCAAAATTTCTTGACTTTGATCCATTGATTCTTTGGGAGACTCATGTAGATGGTCCCCTAAACCCATTGGCCCTAAGCCAGGGTTTAGCTAAGACCAGTACATAGAGGACACCAATGGGGTTTCCATTAGTTTATGGCTTATTTATGGTGGTTGGCTCCCTAATTCTACCAAAAATGCTCAACTTAACATTTTCCCACTAAACTTACCCAAATTACCTAAGTACCCTTGAAACCCTAATTTTGGCAAAAAATCCTAAATTTACCCAAAATACCCAAATTAATCCAAAAATCATTTCAAACCTTTTGAAAATATCTAAATTACCCAAAATCACCTAAAAATTGCCAAATTACCAAAGTGCCCCTCCTTAGCCCAAAATTTCAAAAGATCCAGAAAATCCTGAAAAATCCCAAAGCCTTCCAAATATTCCCACTTTTATTTTTCTTAACTACTACATGATAAATTTGACCATTTTGACCAATACCCCCGTTTCCCCAAATTCACCTCAAATGTCCCTCAAATTGGTCCCAATTTCCCCCAATTTCAGTTATAAACTCAAATTCACCATCCATATGACCAATCTAAACCAAATACAAGCTTAATTGGCCCATGCTTTGAGCCCAATTTTGATCTAAGTCGAAACCCCAATTTGGCCCTATGACGTGGTCCCACCAAATTGAACCCCATGGCCTAATCCATTGGCCTCAATTTGAAACCTAAACTCTTCATAACATTCCCACACATCAAAATTGACCTTCAATTAGCCTTGGTGAATCCTCAATTTTATTTAATTATGACCTAAGTCCAAAAAACCCCAAATTGGCCTTCCCAAAAATTCCACAAAATTGATTGCCTTAGCCCCAAAAATTTCGCTCAATTCTTTCATGAAAAATCTTCGTAACATCTCCCTTGATCATTTGGACCATTCAATTGAGCTAAATTCCAAGCCTAGCTCAACCTAAGCCCAAGTCTAGTCCAACATGCCCAAAGTGACCAAAATTCCAAAATCCCTCAAATTGAACCCCCATTGAACTCAAAATTAATTTAATCCTTCACCAAAAATGTTCATTACAATCATATACACAATGTTGATCAACCAATTGGGCACAAGGTCATGGAGCCTAGCCCAAACCCAAGCTTCAGCCAAATTGACCTACTGATCCCGAATTTTTTGTATGTAAGGATTTATGAAGTTGACACCACTACAACGCCAAAAACTTGATCCTTATATGAAAAGTAAGTTGTGTAATATATAAATATATATATATATATATATATATATATATATATATATATATATATATATATATTAAGAAATGAATAATGAGATTCTATGTAAGTATACGTATCGTTATCAAGTAATAATTGACTTTCTATTTAAGCCCCAAATTTCGATCCTACGGGGAAAGTGTAAGTTAGCAATGATAAATATTAATAGAAAATTTATAGAAAATCAAACAAAATCACCGTCACTAATTTTGAATGTTGAGATTTTAACAAAACTAAATGAATTAACTATTGGCAAAAATGGAAATGCAACTTTTAAATATTAAATACTAATCTAAGAATTATGTTTAGGTAATGAAGAGTTCTTGTGTAAAAAAGTATTTTTCCCACTACAATAAAATTTTGGGGAAATGAGATGAGATAAATGTTTTTAATTTGGATTGTGCCAAATAGGAGTAATTTTAATTCTCTACCCTGATACAGTGCATAGAAAATCATTGGCTAATCTTAGGTTTAGTCCCTAAATTCGTGGCTAGGCTAGGGGGATACCGACTCCCACTCCAGAGCTCCCACTTCCTTTCACCTAAAGGCTAACTCTCGCTTTAGTTTTTAAACACTAAGACCAAATTGGGGATTTTAGTCTGTCACCCTAAAGA
The DNA here is from genome assembly GCA_003013225.1 of Phalaenopsis aphrodite. Taxonomy (NCBI): domain Eukaryota; kingdom Viridiplantae; phylum Streptophyta; class Magnoliopsida; order Asparagales; family Orchidaceae; genus Phalaenopsis; species Phalaenopsis aphrodite. The sequence continues at coordinate 299,654 of NEWO01000138.1, forward strand.
TTCTCCAATTTCACACCCAAAACAAATATTTCCCTATTTATTTGCACTTAATTTAATGAACAAATTTCTCCTTCATGAAACCACATGTGATCCTCACTCTGTTGTAGAACTCATACTTTATTTCCCTGATCATATGTTTCACAACATATTTTAACAAATCAATTGGCTATACTGAAAAGTAAATTAAGTTCAGAATTAAGAAATCATCACAATTTATTTTATATTTTAATTATGGCACATTCATTTTATCTCTTCATTTCACCATATCTTAGAGTAGAGGGAAAGATAGAGCGAACTACTCGGACTTCATGAGAAAGATACGACAAAACACAAATTTTATATATAAAATAAAGTTCATACAACACTAGACAAACAAGCAAACTTATCTGGAACTTTTTCTTAAAACAAATCCTTTGTAGCATTTCCTAAGAAATGCAGTAAAAAGAATTCTCTCGCTTTTCTCCTTTTCCAGCACTCTTATGGAAAGTTTCACACTAAATCTCACCACAAAAATTCTAAACTATGAAAGCAAAATCACTAATTGACTCGAATATGGTAGTGGAATGGAATGATGTGGAGTGAAAAATGAACGTAAAGGAGTGAAAAACATAGAGGAGCTCATTTTTTGATGAAATTTTGCCCGAAATAAAGCCCAAGGCTGGTTCTCCAAGAGGTGCCTCCAAAAACTCTTCAAAAAATCACCTAAATATATTAAAACTTCTAGAAATAGGGTCTGCATCTCCTTTGGCGCAGTTGGCGCCGGTCTGGCACCATCGGCGCTGAGCATTTCTTCAAAAACTTAATTTTGACTCTAAATAACTTCCTTTTTGCTTTCTTTTTGCTTTGATCCCTATAAATCAACAACCTGCAAGAAAACATCAAAATACCTTCCCTTAAAGTGCAATATCACCAAAAATGAGTATAAAATATGGGTCTAAAAATGCATATATTTTTGGTGTCTCAAAATCCCCTAAACTTACATGTTACTTTTCCTCAAGTAACTTCTCTACTACATAAAAAATATGACTTATGGTAAAGAATTTAACTTTTATACTTCCATATTTTAGTTTTCTAAATATAATATTTTTAACTTAAGAAAACTTCAAAATAACTCCAGTTAATACTAAAGGTGTAAGGATATTCAGTAATTAAGTCTAAGGTTTCTGTTCCTCTATTTCTTTCAAGAAAAATTACAATTTGTTATATTAAAGTTACTTAAGAAATTCATATAAAAAAGAACTTCATAAAACTTTATTAGTAATTAAGTTAACATTCAAAAAAAAGTTTAGAAAATGTGTCCAAGTTTTTTTTCTTAAGTCAATTCAAGTGAAGCCAGATTTTAATTAGGCATCTCCTCGAGCATCTCCTCACATCTTTTATTTTTCTTTTATTTTTCTTTTCTTTTCTTTTTTTGAGTATGACTATATCTGGATAGCCTTTAATGATTTTGAACTTCACTGTCCTCTTCTTAAAGTTAAAAACTTTTTACATTTCTTCACTTAACAAATTTATATTAACTTAAAGATTTCATAAAGTTTAATTCTTTTCTTTTTACATGAACCTCTTTAAGATTTTTAATACTTCAAAAATACAAATTTCTTTTACTCAAAATAGAAAAACATAGTTTTCTCTCTTTTACCAAATATCTTAGCCCCTAGAATTAACCTTTATTATTGAAAATATTTACTTAAATTTACTATATATTTAGAAACAAATATAGTTATCCAAAGTTAACTCATAATACCAAAGGTCATGTTAAATTTAAAATTTTCAAAATATAGTTAAGTGAGGAGAAATAAATTTAAGTTATTTTCTAATAATGATATTTCTTCTCCCCCCAAACTTAAATTTTTTAAAAGATTTTTACATGAATAACTTTAAAAATGAAGGGTAAAAGAAAGCATTAAATACATAAAAAAATT
>NEWO01000138.1:302017-326939 GCA_003013225.1 Phalaenopsis aphrodite
TTGAAGTAGGCTCACTAGGGATTCTAGAAGTAGAAGGAAGATCCCTGACCTATCTTCCTGATCTCCAATCAACATGAGAATCATAAGTCTTGATATTGGCAGGCCCAATCGTTCTCTGAGGCTCAATCCTCTCCTCATCAGGTATGAATCAACTCCTTCATGCTCACAAAGTTTTTAATTAGAGCAGGGTACGCCAATCCACTAGTGGTCTCTCTCAAAGCAATAGATCAAGTGTTCATATAAATGATAGAGCCTACAATTATATCCATCACTTGTTGAATACAGTATTTCAAGATTGCTCTATCCTTGGTCTATTCATTATGATGATTTGTTGGAATCATCCTCCCAGAAATAAAATAGTGTCAGGCTTTAGATACTTCATTTAACATAGAAATGAGAAAGTTAACTTTAACTTCATTTTTTATTTTCCAAGTCCTTTTTTCACTTGTCAGAAAAGAAATAACTTCATCTAAAGCCTGATCTATAGCAGAAAAAGAATGATACAGACATCTATACACATCTTCTAACTGATAAAACTCATTAATTTTTCTTGGAGTAAACTCTACCCTTTTTCCTTGAAAAAAAAACAAAACTCTACCCTTTTTCCTTGAAAAATAACAAAATCATCAGAAGCATCAGGAAGGTTGACATAAAATTCCACTAAAATCCCAATTATTGCATCGGGAGAAAAATAGCAGAAGTTTTCCCATTGTCGAGCGATAATCAATCGTTCAACTTCTTCTCCTAAATTTTTAAAACCTCGGTCCTGAATTACTTTTTTATTTTCTCGTAAACTATGAAATTGAGCACTGGCTCTAAAGCTAACAAATCTCTGCTCGTCATATTCTACTTTTCTTTTGCTCGATCTAGGTGCCATATAAAATCTAGAAAAAATTGAAAAATTCTGATTAAGTCCCAAAAATTTTGAAAATCAAAATGTAAACTACTTTAAACTTACATCCACTAAGTAAGAGTTCTTCACCAAAGCATTTTCTCAAAATTTCTCAAAAAAATTTCAAAATTTTGGATCTGGTCAATGTGAGAAAAATCTTTGGTGTAAACCAAAATTTTTTACTTTAAAGTGTAGCTCCTACCTAGAGAAGATGAAATCTGCAATTTCTTTGCATAAAAATTACCTCAAATTTGCCCAAAATCAAGCCCTAGGTGCAAAAATGAAGGTTGAAGGTGGCTTAAGGGGGGTAAAATAAAGGTTTTTGGTGAAAATCACGAAGTAAAGGATTAATTTGCTGCTCTTAGGTCCAGGGCGTCGTCGGTGCTGAAGGCTCAAAATTCACTATTTTGATTTTTCTAATTTTTAATTTTCTTTCAATTTTCTTCAAATTTTTTAGCATTTTTAAACACAAAATTTTATCTAAATTCATCAATACACATCTCGCAAACAATCATTTTCATAAACAACAACAAACTTTCTTTTATAGATGAAAATACACCTTTCACAAACACATTTCACAAACTCATACCTATTAAACAAACTAATAATAAATCAGAGTCAAAATCAAGACAGAACACAAAACGTTGACACAAAACTTTACACATAATCAAAGTTCAGAATTCTAATACAAAAACAAACCAAATCAAACCTAACCAAATCCATATAATTACACTAAAACACATATACATTTTTAAGCAAGTAAAGAGTTCACAATCTTTAATCATTCAACCTCATCTTCAGTGCTTTCACCTCCTCTAATATCTCCCATAGATTGGTAATGAACATATAGGTTGTAGAAGGATCAGTACGGGAATTGATCTGTCGAATTTTCTTCAATCCACCCCTTTTCCTTAAACATCTGAACTAATCCTGCTTCAAAAGTTTCAGTGTGATCAAAATTTACTTTCATTCTCTAATCTAGGTGATCAAAAAGGTACTTGAGATCTCCCACTGCATTCATAATACTCTAAAGTTCACTTTCAATTTTCTTCAATTTCTACTCTAAAGCAAGAAAACTTCCAACTGCTGGTGGCATTAATGGAGATGAAGCATGTGAAGAATGATTTATAATACCATTTAGTGCTTCATTTCTATTACCAACATACTGATCATCAATAAGAATCATAGGCTCCCATGGTAGTAAAACTTTTCCCAACTTTCATATGGCACTTGGGATTGATTGCAAATCAAAAAATTTTTTGAAAGATGCCTAAGTCCATAAATTTTCCCATTCATAATGATTCCCATCACAAGTTTAAATATAATTGAACCTATATCAATTGGTTTCTCCATTTGAATGCAGTAGTTTAAAGTCGCACTTTCCTTGGTGATTCTACCGATTTTCATAGTAGGGAGTAATTTTGCACAAATAAATAAATAGTATGGAATGAAATTTGGGTAATTCATAATGAAGGATATAATATTTCGAAATTGGATTATGTGATGAAGTAGGAAAAATAATATATCCTTCATCTCGTACATCCCACATAGCACTTTCATCCGCCAGAAAATTATAAATATCTTGCATCAAATCTCGCATAGGAATGAAATTTGCATAATGACAGATTGAAACATTTTCTATCATATACAATTCATTAATCCTCCCAGGAGTAAATGGTACAGCCTTACATCGAACGAAGACAACTCTATGGGTAATTCCATGTAGATTTTCATAGAACTCCTTCACTACAAGTATAATAACTGCAATGGTAGTTTAAGACAGAACTTCCCGCCACCTTTGTAGAATGATCTTGTCAACTGGAGCACTTGGATTGATCAACCCATGATTAACAAATCCTCTTTCCTTGATCAATCTCTTCTTAGTAATAATTTTATCATATAATCTCTGCGAGTCAAAACTAATAAACTTCCTTCTACTAAAAACTCCATACCTTGAAGTATTTATGGAATTAGAAGTAATGAAATCCGAAAATAGGAACTTTCTAGGCGTTCTAGGAAGTTTTTAGGACTTTAAATACACCTCCAGGTGATTATTATGGAGCAAAATCCCGCCAAAGTCCACCAAAAGTTGCAAGAATTGTCCAACCATCTCAGCGCCGTTGGCGCTCTCGAAGGGTACTGCCGGTGCTGAGATTAATTTCCTTGGGCGTCGTCGATGTCAGTGGCCAAATTTTTGCACTTTTTTTATTATTTGTTCAATTAAATCTCAATTGTTCTTCTAATACCAATATTAGTATTAATTTATAATAAATGTAATTGTGTAGGATTATTATCTACTAATATATAAGACACTTATCAAACTAAATAGTAATACATAAACATATACCTATGGGTTGCGTCCCATAAAGCGCTTGGTTTAATGTCGCCAGCCCGACATACCATTTGTTTAGTTGGGTTGACTTAACATTAAAGCTTCTTTAAATTGAGGTATGTGCCCTTCATAATAGTGTTTCAAACGATGCCCATTAACTTTAAATATCTTTCCAGCATTAGGATCTTTAATCACAACAGTTCCATAATGATAGACTTTAATTACTTTAAATGGCCCTAACCATATGGATTTTATTTTTCGTAGAAACAATCTCAATCTTGTATTATATAATAGAACTTCTGGTCTAGATTCAAATTTCTTCTGAATAATCTTCCTATCATGCCATATTTTCATTTTCTCTTGATAGATTTTTGCATTATCATATGCTTCATTTCTAATCTCCTCAAGTTCATTGAGTTGCAATAATCTTTTCTCACCCGCATCTTTTAGATTAAAATTAAATTCCTTAATAGCCCAAAATGCTTTATGCTCTAATTCTACAGGTAAGTGGCATGTTTTTCCAAATATCAGTCTGTATGGAGACATTCCTATAGGAGTCTTATAAGCAGTTCTATATGCCCATAATGTTATGTCAAGTCTAGCAAACGAATCTAATTTATAAGGATTTACAGTCTTTTCTAAAATGCGTTTAATTTCATGATTTGATTTCTCTCCTAGACCACTAGTCTGAGGATGATAAGCAGTAGAGAATCTATGCATAATATCATATTTCTTAATTATTTTTTCAATTCTCTTATTCTTGAAATGAGATCCTTCATCAGTAATAATTATTCTCGGCATTCCATATCCTGTAAAAATATTCTTAATTAAAAATTTAGAAACACTCGGAGCATCACATCTAGGTACAGCAATTGCTTCAATCCATTTGGACATATAACCAACTGCAAGTAATATATAAGTTTCCAAATGAAGGCATAAATGGTCCCTTAAAATCTAATCCTCATGCATCAAAAATTTCAACTTCCAATGTGTAATTTAGAGGCATTTCATTTCTTATATATATATTTCCTATACGTTGACATCTTTCACACATTTTAATATATTCATTAACATCTTTAAAAATAGTAGACCAATAAAATCCAGCTTGTAAAATTTTATATGCAGTTCTATTTGTTTTGAAATGTCCTCCAAATTCTGAATCATAGCATCTTTCAATTATCTGTTGAGTTTCTTCATAAGCCACACATCTTCTAATAATTTGATCTTTACATTATTTATATAAATATAGGTCATCCCAAAAACTTCTTTAATTGTGGATTTTTTATATCGGGTGGTAGAATATCACTTATAATATAATTGACTATATCAGCATACCACGGTACATCCATTTCATCAATACTATATAATTGTTCATCAGGAAATTCTAAAATTTTGTTTGCAAAATTAGTTAATATTTATATTTCTATTCTAGAAAAATGATCAACTATTTGATTATCCTTTTCTTTTCTATCAATCATAGTAAAATCAAACTCTTGTAATAGAAGCATCCATCTAACTAATCTTGGTTTAGAATCCTTCTTTTGCATTAAATATTTAATAGTAGAATGATTTGTATGCACTATACATTTATTTCCAACTAAATAAGTTCTAAATTTATCAAAGACATAAATAATAACAAATAAATCTCTTTATGTTGTAGTATAATTAATTTGAGCCTCATTTAGAGTCTTGTCAGTATAAAATATAACCTTAAAAACTTTGTCGTGCCTTTGACCTAATACAACCACAATAGCATAATCACTAGCATCGCACATTATTTCAAATGATTTTTCTCAGTTAAGTGGTACTATTATAGGTGCAGTGACTAATTTTTTATTTAATCATTCAAATGCTTTTATGCATTCTTCATTAAAATCAAATTTCATGTCTTTTTCTAAAATTTGTCATAAAGGCTTAGCTATTTTTAAAAAATTTTTTATGTAGCGCCTGTAAAAACCAGCATGTCCTAGAAAACTTCTCACCCCTTTAACACTAGTAGATGGTGGTAATTTTTTTATAACTTGGATTTTTGCAGGATCTACTTCTATGTCTTTTCTTAGAAATTTTATGCCTAAGTACAATACCTCTTGCACTCATAAATTGACATTTTTCCCAATTTAATACTAAATTGAATTTTTCACATATTTCTAGAACTTTTTCTAAATTATTAAGGCATAATTCAAATGAAGTTCCAAATATGGAAAAATCATCTATAAACACTTCCATTCCATGTTCTATAAAATTACTAAAAATTGACATCATACATCTTTGAAATGTTGCAGGTACATTGCATATTCCAAAAGACATTCTACGAAAAGCAAATGTTCCATATGGGCTTGTAAATGTTGTTTTCTCTTGATCCTCTAGAGCAATTAGAATTTGGTGATAACCGGTATATCCATCTAAAAAACAATAATACTTATTCCTTGCCAATCTATCCAAGATTTGTTCTATAAAGGGTAAAGAAAAGTGATCTTTTCTGGTGGCCATATTTAATTTTGTATAGTCAATGCAAATTCACCAACCAGTTACTTGTCTTATTGGTATTAATTCATTTTTCTCGTTTTCTTCAACAGTCACTCCTCCTTTCCTTGGAACACAGTAAATTGGGCTTACCCAAACACTATCTGAAATAGGATATATAATTCCAGCATCTAACCATTTTAAAATCTTTTTTTAATAACTTATTTCATTATCGGGTTTAATCTTCTCCGAGGTTCTGCTTTAGTTTCATATTTTTCATCTAATAAAATTTTGTGCATACAAATTCAAGAGCTAATTCCTTTAATACATGCTAAAGTCCATCCAAAAGCCTTTTTATACTTTTTTAACATTTCTAGTAACTTTTCTTCCCAAATTTCAGTTAACTCAGAAGATATAATAACAGGCAATGTAGATGATTACTTTAAATGAGCAGATAATATTTTTAATTCAAGTTCAGGTGGTTTAGTACTAGAAGGAATAAGATTTTTACTTTCATTTTCTAACAAGTCTAACGTTTCAAATTTGCCCTAAATATAATAAAAATCTTCTTCCTTAACTTCATCATCATTTTCAAAAATTTGTCCTTGATTAAATTTATCTTCGAATTCTTTCTTAAATTATTCATTACTTAAATACTCAACTACTTTTATCCTGAAACATTCATTATCTTTCTCAATAACAGGATATTTCATAGCTTTTGTTATATTAAATTTTACTTCTTGATCACTAACTCTCATTATTAATTCTCCTTTTTGTACATCTATTATAGCTCTTCATGTTGTAAGAAATGGTCTCCCTAAATTAATAAGAATCTCTTTATCTTCCTCCATATTCAATACTATAAAGTCTACAGAGAAAATAAATTTATCCATAATGACTAGTACATTCTCTATACTCCTTTTGGATAAGTTATTGATCGATCAGCTAATTGAAGACTTACAGTAGTAGGGGAAATTTCTCCCAAATCTAAACATTTAAAGATCGATAAGGGCATAAGATTGAAACTCGCTCCTAAATCACAGAAAGCTGTTCCATAAAACTTCTCAACAATTGCACAAGGTATAGTAAAGCTACCAGGATCTTTTAATTTTTCAAGAAGCTTTTTATGAATAATAGCACTACACTCTTCACTGAGTGCAAGAGTCTCATGATCTGTAAACTTCCTTTTCTTATTTATTACATCATTCATAAATTTTGCATAACTTGGCATTCGTTCTAAAGCATCAACAAAAGGAATATTTATCATTAACTTCTTAAGGATTTCCAAAAATATTTTAAATTTTTTATCTTTATTCTTCTGCTTCAGCCTTTGAGGAAACAGAGGTAATAGTTTTTCTACAGGAACTTTTGTTTCTTCATTTTCCTGTTGATCATTTTCCATTTCTTCATTCTCTTCATCAACTTCAGTTTCTCTTTGGATCCTTGTTTCAATTTCTTTTCTACTTCGTAATTGAATAACTTTAATTTACTCTTTATTTTGATCTTTTGGATTAACTTTCACAATACTCGGAAAATTCTAGAAGGTCTGTTACTAAGTGTAGTCATAATATGTCCTAATTAATTTTCAATATTTTTTATAGCAGCCCCTTGATTCTGTATTTGATTTGCCATATTCAACATCACTACTTCCATTGTCAAGTTCTTTTCCTTAAATTGTGGGTTAAGATTAGAGTTAAATCCTACAGGATAATAAGGTCGAAAATTAGGATTTCCTTGATTGTTCAGATTTTCAGATAGATTCACTGAATTATTATAATTATTCCAACTAAAATTAGGGTGATTTTTCCATCCAAGGTTAAAATAATTAGAATAGGGATTATTATTTCGATTATTTATAGCGTTTAAAGTTTCATAAGATTGTTGAGTATCAATAATCTATCCTAGTGAATTTTTTTCAAATATTGGGGGTATTTGACATTAGTTCACTCCTATTTGATCAATCTTTTTAGAAATAACAGTAATTTAAGATGCCAAAATAGACATTGCATCAGAATGATGAATATGGGTTACTCTCTTAGGATTTTCCCTTTTAGAGGGCCATTGAAAATTGTTAGCATCCATTTCTTCAATTAAAGAATATGCTTCATCAAAAGGTTTTGACATTAATGATCCACCCATAGCAGCATCTATAATAGATCTTAATGATCATACCAATCCATTGTAAAAGGTTTGAATTATTAACCAATTTGGCAAAACATGGTGTGGACATTTTCTAAGAAAATCCTTAAATCTTTTCCAAGCTTCATATATCGATTCCCTTCAAACTGATAAAAAGATGTAATGCCATTTCTAAGCTTAGCGATTTTCAAGAGTGGAAAATATTTAGCCAAGAATTTTTGTGATAGTTCTCCCCAAGTTCTAATAGATATGGGTGTTAATGAATTTAACGAAGCCTTGGCTTTATTCCTTAATGAAAAAGGAAAAAGTCTAAGCCTTACAACATCATTAGACACTCTGTCATATTAATTGTAGCACAAATTTCAAGAAAACAAGCAAGATTTAAGTTAGGATCTTCAGTAGGTGATCCTCCAAACTAATTATTTGGTACCAATTAGATAATAGCAAGTTTAAGCTTAAATGAATTAGTAACAATATCAGGATTTTGAATAGCTAAATGAAGTTCATCTGTTGTCGGATTTGCATAATCTTTTAAAGGTCTTTGTAGATTTTCATTTATTGGATTTTCTATATTATTCACCATTTCTTTCAAATTTTTAGTTTCTCTTTGTTGTTTTCAAATTTTTCTAATAGTGCGCTCTAATTCTGAATCGTAAGGTATTAAACTTTCGGATCCAATATTTCGCATGAACAAATAAAGTAAGCCAAGTAAAATTCTTTAAAAATACAATCTTAATTAAATTTCTTTTTGGATATATATATATATATATATATATATATATATATATATATATATATATATATATATATATATATATATATATATATATATTCTCTAAATTTCTTAATTTATCAAAATTATCTATTTTAATTAAATTTAACCATTACCTTCCCCGACAACGATGCCAAAAACTTGATCCCGAATTTTTTGTATGTAAGGATTTATGAAGTTGACACCACTACAGTACCAAAACTTGATCCTTATATGAAAAGTAAGTTGAGTAATATATATATATAAATTATAAGCAATGAATAATGGGATTCTACACAAGTATACATATTGTTATCAAGTAATAATGGACTTTCTATTTAAGCCCCAAATATCGATCCTACGGGGAAAGTGTAAGTTAGCAATGATAAATTTTAATAGGAAATTTATAGAAAATCAAACAAAATAATTGTCACTAATTTAGAATATTGAGATTCTAACCAAAATAAATTACTTAACTATTAGCAAAAATGAAAATGCAACTTTTAAATATTAAATACTAATCTAAGAACTATGTTTAGGTAATGAAGATTTCTTATGTGAAAAAACATTCTTCCCACTACAATGAAATTCTAGTGAAATGAGATGAGATAAATTTTTTTAATATGTATCGTGCCAAATAAGAGCAATTTTAGATCTCAACCCTGATACAATGCATAGAAAATTATTGGCTAATCTTAGGTTTAGTCCCTAAATCCATGGCTAGGCTAGAAGGATACCGACTCCCACTCCAGAGCTCCCACTTCCCTTCACCTGAAGGCTAACTCTCGCTTTAGTTTTTAAACACTAAGACCAAATAAAGGATTTTTGCCTGTCACCCTAAATATTCTCCAATTGTACACCCAAAAAAGAATATTTCCTTATTTATTTGCACTTAATTTCATGAATAAATTTCTCCTTCATGAAATCAGATGTGATCCTCACTCTGTTGTAAAACTCATACTCCATTTCCCTGATCATATGTTTCAACCAATATTTTAACATATCAATTGGCCAGACTGAAAAGAAAATTAAGTTTAGAGTTGAAAAATCATCACAATTTATTTTATATTTTAATTATGGCACATTCATTTTATCTCATTATTTCACCATATCTAATAGTAGGGGGAAAGATAGAAGGAACTACTCAGACTTTATGAGAAAGATACGAGAAAACACAAATTATATATATAAAATAAAGTTCATACAACACTAAATAAATAAACAAACTTGTATGGAACTCTTTCTCAAAGCAAATTCTTTGTAGCCTTTCCTTAGAAATGTAAGAAGAAGAATTCTCTCAATTTTCTCCTTCTCCAACACTCTTACGAAAAGTTTCACACTAAATCTCACCACAAAAACTCTAAAATATGAAAGAAAAATCACTAATTTACTCTAATATGGTGGTGGAATGGAATGACGTGGAGCGAAAAATGAACGTAGAGGAGTGAAAAACGTGGAGTAGCCCATTTTCTGATGAAATTCGGCCCCAAATAGAGCCCGAGGTCTGTTCTGCGAGAGGTGCCTCCAAAAAATCTTTAAAAAATCCATCCAAATACATCAAACCTCCTAGAAATGGGGTCTGCACTGCCTTTGGCGTCTCCGGTGCTAGTCTGGTGCCGTCGGCGCTGAGTAAAAATCTCCAGCGTTAAATTGTCATGCGCAGTCGGCGCTAACCTTGACGCTGCCGGTGTTGAGCATTTCTTTGAAAACTTAATTTTGACTCTAAATTTTATCCTTTTTGTTTTCTTTTTGCTTTAAGCCCTAAAAATCATTAACTTACAAGAAAACATTAAAATAACTTCCATTAAAGTGCAATATCACCAAAAATGAGTGTAAAATATGGGTCTAAAAATGCATATATTTTTGGTGTATCACCTACATAGATCCCTTCACCAAAAGTTGACCCAATCTAGTCAAATTGGACAACTGAAAACCACTACAGCCAAATTTTGGACCTTATTGACCAGGCTAAACCCCATGGAACCACTCAAATGAGCCATGGACCAAAGGTTCCCCAAATCAAGAGATTTACTTCAAAAATTGCTTAAGCCTAAGGGATTTTTGCCAAAACTAAACACCTACCCAAATAAATTGTTGTGACAGTTTCCTCTGGCTAACCCGACCTCCTGGCCACCTCCTCTAGCCTTGCCAGTGGGCCTAGTCAACGAAGGAGCCAAAACCTTGATCCACCCTAAAAAAATCCAAACCCAATTCAAACCTAGAGGCCACCTCATCTCATTTGAAGTTTAGAGCCTCTCTTCCCTCAACATAGGCAACACTTTGCACCCATACATTGGTCCATAAAGCCACCCTAAGCCATTTCTATAAAAGCTCCACCTCTATGGCCATGAAAGGGTTGCTAAAATTTTCTTAAGGATACCCTTTGAAATCACTCCTGGAGCTTCCTTGAGACCTCCATAGTGCAACCCAACCTCTCTATTGCCCTAATTCCCCTTATCGAAGCTCAAATTTTGAGCTCAAATCCTTGCCAAAGATAGGACATCCTCCACCACACCTCCACAGTTCACCAAATCCAAATTAAACTCACCCACACCATCACCACAATGAACTAAGAAAAAACACTATCAAATCTCCCTCATACAGAGCCTCTAAGATAGCTCAAGACCAACACCCAAATCCAGCCTTGATCGAATTCATGTCTAGACCTTTCACCACGACTAGAGAGGCTCAATCCTTAGCCTCTTTGAACCTCCAAAAATGTGCCGAGTACCTCTGATTGAAGCTTCCCTTCTTAGAGCAAAGGTATTGAACTTCCTTTCTTTTCGAGCCTATTTTGATTCTTCATTTAATTAAAGTTGATTTAATAGCATGTTTACCGAATGGATGTGTTCGTCACACTTAGACGAGTCCATAAGTTCAAACCCCATGAGATTTAGTTGAGTCTAGAAGGAGATCCTAAGGTTTCAGTGTCGATAGTTCTTGGGTTAGCCTATTTGGGGATGATGATGGAGAGCCATCCGATCGCACATTTATCTCGTTAATGGTCGAGATCTAGCCGGATGAACTCTCGGTGCATGAACCGCGAGACATGTGGCATGCCAATGTGGAAAGTGCAATGAATGGAAGTGCGCCGCGTCACTGTTAGGAGCTACCTAGGATGAGGTGGCGCCACGCTTTTAAATAGATAAATAGGGAATTAAATAAATCAGAAAATGAGCCCTAACTTATAAAATTCATATCTTGGTGTACAAAAATAAATTAAAAATACCCTCTTGCTTAGCGAACAAAGGAGAATAATATGGAAATGGTCTGAAATTTATTTGATGCATATTATATTTTTTATTAATTAAATATTATTTTGAGTCTTTTAATTCTCCATGAATGTATACATTTCACCATGGCTTGAAATTTTGGCATGTTGTTGCCTCTATTTTAGCGAACATTCTCTAATTTTTTCAAAGTCGGAGGAGACCTCTAGATAGAGATCCATATTTTTGAAGTTTATGACTATTATTTGCATAAATTAATCATAATAATTAGAATATTTCTTAGAAAATTCCAAGAAAATTTTGAAAGGTTTAATATAGCTAGAGAACCCTTTGGAAAATCTTTCTTTGGCTAAGTCATTAAGAATACACATAACTTTCACCAAACCCTAAAGCATAAAGAAAATTAATTTGGGAAATATAAACATCTAAATGACCTGGCTTTTAATCTCCACAGTAATTTAAAGTTCAGAAAACTTCCCATAAAAAATTCAAAATATTTAGAGCTCATTTGATTACTCAAATTAATTTTCTAATTTAAATGTCATTTTTAACACAAAAATGATTTTTAACAATTAAAATATAACTCAAAAAATTATAAAAAATAGTTTTTAGAGTTCTCTGTGATCAGATGAATTTTTTAAAAATAAATTTGTAATTAAAATAAAAATTTAATTTTTAAGCCTTTCTTTAATATTTAAATAATTAAAAAATGATAAAAATCACAAAAATAATAAAATTTGTGGAAATATTCTAAATTGTTTCCTAAGTACTTAGGAACAATTGGAATATTTTTGCTAATTTTCTAAGTGAAGATATTGAATTTTGAAGCTTAAAATAATTTTTATAGGCTATAGATAGATTTACACTAAAATACTTCTAACAATTCAAAGAAAAATAAAAAAATTATAAAATTTTTTTCTTTGGGATTCTTGACTTTAGGGAGATTTAATAAAAATATAAAAATTAAATTTACATCTTAAATTATTTTATAATTAATAAATACTCCATAAATAAAAAATAATTATAATAATTAAAATAAAACTCAAAAAATCATGAAATTTAGTCTAAGTGTCCTCTAGTTCAAGTCTATATCCAATAAAAAATTCAAGTGATTTGGCTTTTCCTTGGTGAAGTTATGGAATTTTCTTTGAAAATTCCTATTCTTGCATAAAAATAAATATATAAATTAAATTAAAATTTGAAAAATGACATTTTCTCCTTTGATGTATTGACGCATGAGTGAGGTGGGATAAAAATTCCAAAATCATTTGAATTAAATTTGATGAATTATGAAGTATTAGAGCCTTAGTGGCAAAAATATAATTTTGGAAATTTAGCCTTAATTAACATTTAAGCTTAAGTCAAGAAAGAGAAATGGGTAATCTTTCATCTTGATTAACATATTTGGTTGATTGAAACATAAGGGATTAATTTGTAGAAACCAATCTCACTTTTCCCTAATTGAAGATAAAAGTGTAAATTCCTTAAATCATTAAAATTTGGAAGTCTATCAAATTTAATGATCCTAGACTTTGGGGTATGGTGTTAGGTGTTCATAACTCATTAATTCAATACCCCATTTTGGATGTTCAAATAACATTCGAAAGTCTTGATGATGAATTATTATCACTTAGAAATTTCCTTCAAAATGATTAAGACATTCACTAGGACCTTAAGAGCTTAGTAGTGACTTAAGCTAAATTTAATTTGGTTAAATGAGGATTAGAAAAGTGAATCTAAATAAAAAGTTGAACACTTTGAAACACTATGTCTTAATAACACTAACTTTCCCCTTGTAAGGGTTTTTACCCACATAATTTTCAAATTGAGTGATAAATGATAATTACCTTACTCTTACGGATAATTAAAACATCAATGTTCACTGACCGTTAGGGGTATTTTACAGGATGAATTATTGAGCAACATAATAAGTTTAAATAAGCTCGAGACTTTTCACCATGCAGTGAGAGGAAATCATAGACCTGTTTCTTTCTCCAGATCTGTTGGATACCTCGGAGGTCTTCTAAATTTATTATGTTTTGCTTAACAAATATCATCCTTAATTAAATTAATAAGAACCTACCAAGATATGACCTAGGGTTGGGTAGATCACTAAAACCTTACTTTTCTACTTTATAAAAAGTGATCTCATATGCATTTTCAGTTTCAGGTGGTGGAACGAGCAGACTCGTTAGGTACACTTTTTATAGTTTACAGTATCATCTTTATTGTACTTTCATACTGTACTTTTTATCCTTAAAAAACTTGCATGTTAAAAAATGAGGCCACTCTGCATAAAAACCAAAACTGCTAGGATAGCTACAAAACCAAAACCCAAAATTAAAATTAAAATTAAAATCAATCAAGATAAAATTCACCCCCACAACATTGAAAATATAAGATAACTCAAAATTTAATCACAAACATCACGAAATAACAATTGCAACTAAATTAAGACGTCTCTATCATATTATCCAAAATCCCTCGGAGGAGGTAACCTACGGTTGCTAACAAGGCTTCCCACGGTCTAAATAAAATTATGGAACTCATTAAGTTGAGTTTAGTAAATTCATTTGGATTAAGTGAATTCAATAGAAAATAGTGGTACCAGAATGAGGGAATTGTAGGATCCTAACCGGTGTCGCTTTAATCAAATTTAACATGCCTTATAATATATAAAGAACTACAACCATAGGGCCACCTAATTTTTCATCATACTAGAACAACCTAGAATACTTAAACTCGCCACAATGAGGAGCTTGGAGCTAGCACTGTGGGCAGCATGACCATCTTCAACAGTAAAACCTATCTTCCCCAGCTAAACCAATTCCTTCCTTAGAATTAAACAACAAGACATAAGATTTTGAGGTTATTTGCTTATGCAACATAAATCCTAACCTCATCTTTAGGCCTTTGTAAAGTTCTGCTGTACAATATAAGCCCTAACTTGTCTTAGGATTCTGTGGTTGTCGTCCGTCATGACCAAAACCTCACGTCTTCCAAGTTGTTTGTGGATCGTTTCACACAAATGTAAGCCCTAAACAAATAAAATTGGCAAGATGAAACACTCAAATAAATATTTCTCCTCAAAACTGAAGCCAAATAAAAATATAGCTTGGGAGGTCACTGAGGTTCTCCTCTAGATCAGTGGCATCCCCTAGTTCTTCCTCCTTTGGACTCTACAACAAAATGTTCCAAACCTGAACCATTCCCCTTTCACTCCTCTTTGTCTGATTTTATTGGAAAGTCCTATAGTTTTGAAATCTTTGAAGATAGTATTTCCTGATTTTTATTGAGAATTTTCTTAGGTGACTTCGGTTATCTAAGATGTAATTAACAATAGCGGCTTTCCCTTATAGGAAGCTTCCCCAAACCCAACTTAGTATAAACCCTATTTAATTCTTTGTATTAAATAAGAGAACTTGTCGACAAATAAAATGGTTTCGCAGACCAAATAGATGTCATATATTTCTTAGTTTATTTGATCGAGCCTCATCCTCAAGTTTTGTGTTTATCCTTCGGGATAGATACAGGGTTTAAGGTATAATGCTCTTTCATTTAAACTATGAAAATATGGGTTCAGTTTGAATTCATATTTTTATAAAACTTATATAAATATATATCTAAATTAAAATTTTCTTCCAAAGCGGTCGACGAGATTTTGATTCCGGCCGCCGACAGCTTCTAATGGACAACTTCTTCACTAAAACAATGTTGACACTCTGCTACACAATATAAGCCCTAACTCGTTTTAGGATTCTGAGGTTGTTATTTGTCACCACCAAAATCCTCACATCTTCCAAGTAATTTGTGTTATTGTTTCAAACAAATGTAAGCCCTAATTAATAAAATTGACAGAATGAAACATTTAAATCCTTCTCCTCTAAACTGAAGTCAAATCATAGGGTAGCTTGGGAAATCATTGATCTTCTCCTCAAGATCTGTGATATCCCATAGTCTCTCCTCATTTGGATTCAAAAATATGTGTTCTAAATTTGAGTCATTCCCCTTTCACACCTCTTTGTTCGATCTCATTGAAAAGTTCTAACCCTTTGAACTCCTTGAAGATAATATCCCCTGATTTTTAATGAGAGTTTTCTTAGGTGACATCGGTTATCTAAGATGTAATTAACTATAGGGGCTTGCTCTTATAGGAAGCTTTTCTGAACTCAGTTTAATATAAAGCCTATTTAATTATTCATATTAAATAGAGGAACTTGTCAACTTATAAATAAAATGATTTTTGCAGACCAAACGGATGTCATTTATTTCTTAGTTTATTTGATTGAGCCTCACCCTCAAGTCTTATGTTTATCTTTCAAGATAGATACATGGCTTGAGATGTATTGCTCTTTCATTTAAACTATGAAAGATATGAAATTAGTTTGATTTCACATTTTTCTAAACTTATATGTATATATATATATATATATATATATATATATATATATATATATATATATATATATATATATATATATATATATATATATATATATATATATATATATATATATATATATATATATATATATATAAATTAAATGTCTTTCTGAAGCGGGCGACAAGATTCCAATTCCAGCCACCGACAGCTTCAAACAGGCAACTCTTCAAATTTTAATTGCCGACAATCATCAATCATGTTATCTTTCTAAATCTCATCAAATGAATTCAAATGTCAAAGTCGAGATCACTACCAAGCCCTTAACAATCTCAGAGGGATAAGATGATAATCATTAAGATTTTTAATTTAAGTGATACGTATCCTTATTGAAAGATCATATCATCCAAACTGTGGGCTTAAAATAAGTGAATTATCATCCTCCTACCTTGAGCCCATCACATGAGAATCGTTTGACTTTGATCAATTTCAAAATTCTGATAATTTAACAAGTTATAATTTTATTCTTATCATGGAAATGTGAAAATTTGGTTCCTACCTTTTACCCATTATGTTTCAATCATTCAAACAAATCCATTAGAATTAATATTACCCAATTTTCTCTTTGGTTAATCCTAAATTTTAATTAATGCATGAAAATCTAAAATTATCATTTTTCTCTTGGGGCTCTGCACCTCATAACTCATTAAGCATAATTCAAGTGACTTTAAAGATTTTAGAGTACCCTGCCCATGAGGGTAATTAAAACATTAGAGGAGAAAATGTGTTTTTCTCAATTTTTTATCTAATTTAAATGATCATTTGAATTTAGAAAATAAGCTTAATTTATTTAATCAATTACAGTAAAATTTTTGGTTTACGAAAAAAAAAGTTATTAGAGGTTTTCCTGGTTCCAAGTAAACACTTAGGCAAAATACCATGATTTTTTAAATTAAATTTTAATTCAATTTTATAATTATTTATTGATTTTTAGTGATTTAATTAAATGAAAAAATATTTTTTAATTACATAAATTATTTTTAATATTTTATTAAAACGAAGAAACAAATTTTATATTTTTATGACTCTAAATTTATTTATTAATATTTTTTTAATGAGAAAAATAGAAAAATGCTTTTTAAGCATTTGAAAATTTATTTTTAACTTAGAGAAATTAGTAAAAATGTATTGATGAGTCCCAAGTGATTAGAAAACCATCAAGAAAATTTTGAAATAATTTTATATTTTTGGAATTTTTAATTATTTTTAATTTTAAATATAGCTAAAAAAGCATTTTCTCAAAAATAAATTTTATTTTTTCTAAGTGTTCCTAATCACAAAGAACTCAGAAAACTACTTTTCATAAATTTTTGAAGTGTATTTAATTAAATATAAATTTTTTTGTCAAAAAATATAATGTTTCTTAAAAAATCAACTTTAGTACTTAAACTTAATCAAATAATTTTTAAATTTTTACGGTGGGTTAACATGATTTTTACACACAATGTGAAATTCATTTCATCAAATTTTTATTGGTATTTAATTTACATAAATTAATACAACATATATACACTTAACTAAAGATAGAAATGTACAAAATTATTCAAATCATCATAAAATTTTTCTTAAGATTCTCTGACTATAGAAAATATATTAAAATTAATCCCATAATTTTACAAGTGTTATTTTAATTTATATAATTAATTTAAGCCAAAAAAAACTATCTTAGCTTAAAAATTCAGGTTATAAGCATAGAGATGTCATGTGACCTTGGAAAAATCAAAGAGCATAGCCTCCTTTGGCATGAGGAACAAACCCTACAAATTTCATGATATTGTGAGCAATGCTTAGTCATAATGAATTAAAATACAACAGATGCCATTTAATTAATTAAAAATCAAAGAGTTAACAAATAATCTTTATCTTTAGTCCACGTTATTCTTCTCTATTCACTCACCAAGAGGGTATTTTTAATTTATTTTTTTGATTTTTCTATGAAAAGATATGAATTTTCAAAGTTCTGGAATTTAAATAAATCGAGAAAATCTCTAATTTTCTACTTATCCATGCATCTCCACCTCATCCTCGTCCTCTCCGAGCTTTCCATGCGATGCTCCGCTATTCGACGCCGCCAGCCACATAGTAGCAAAGAGTCCCGCGATTCGCGTACCATCCACTCATCCGACTCTATCCCGATCGTCCATTGAATAAACACAGAAACGGACGACATCCATTCATTGTCTCCAATCTTCCTAACCTGAGAGCTGTTAAACTTCAAACCTTAAGATCTCTCTTAATACTCAACCAAATCACTTCAGGTTTCTTCCTACACCTTCATCTACTTAATACGAACACATCCATACAGTTTATATGATATGAAATACAGTAAATATGTATCAAGAATCAATCTAAGCTCGGATTAGGGTGAGAGCCTAATACCTTTGTCTGAGGGGGAGGCCTCAATGAGATGGTTGTAGCAGCTTCGAATGAGTCCAACAAACCTCCAGATGAAGTCTTGTGCTATGGTAAATTGTCTAGGTATGATTTCAACCAAAGTGAGGTCAACAGATAGTCAACGGGAAAGTCCTATGGCTAGATCCCAATCTTCTAATGAAAAGCATCACAACTCACCAAAAATGAGTTCAACACCCTATAATGGTCCAGATGCAGGTTGAAGTCTCTCCCTCGTTAATCGCAGTCTGAAGAAAGCAAAATAGAATAAGATAATGATAGAGCTTCCATTGTCCATCAGGATCCACTTTAAATTATAGCAGGTTTGACCAATTCCTTTGTTAATGATAAGAGGATCTTGGCGGGGGACTCAAACTCCTTTCAAATCAGAATCTTCAAAAGTGATAAGCTCGAGGCACAATTTCTTCTACAATGGTTCATGATACACCTAAAATATATAGTATTTTTAAACACATTTTTGTACCTATTTCTGAGATAATGTGCTTTAATAAAAGGTATTTTTATGTTTTTCTTGTAGGTACAGTCAAATGGATGGAAAATACTAAGAGCGAAAAATGGTCAAATTTGGAGCAAAAATGAAGAAATGCAAAATGAATTGGGGCTCATAAGCGCCTAGATCCGTGCCTAAGCGCCAGGTATCATGCTTAAGCGCTAAAGCTAGTTATTTGAAGAAATACTATTTGGAGCAGAATTTTGAAGAGGTGTTTGAAGCAACCCTTGATAAAAATGTGGGAAATAACCCATGAACACACAAATTCATTCAATTGGCTTATGAGGACACAACTTTTAGAAGATTCATTGAATGGAGACACCTTTTTGAAGAGACACCAAGACAGCCCTTGGACTTTTATAAGAAAAGACTTAGATTATCCAGGAGAAGAAGCCAGCATCCACCCACCAAAAGTTCACATTACCGCCACTACGGCCCATCGCCGCCACCGCCAGAAACCTTTATTTTATTTTATTTTATTTTGAGTATTAGTTTGTATTGTGAGAAAAGGAAGAGAATTCAAAAGGAATTTCAAGACATTTGGTGGAGATAATTTGATATAAGTGTTTATCTTTATGACTACACTTGGTTTTTAATTTAGATTTATTATTTGCGTGCATGATTTCTACTTTTAAACTCTTTTGTTGTTGTATTTTCTCCATGAATTATGAGTAGTTTTTCTTTACCTTTTTCCTTAAAATGATAAGTGATTAAATGTTTAAAGGAAGTTGTGTGAAGTATTAGACTTTGTTGACCTCATCTTTCATTGATCTCTAGTTTTTTTTCCTCTTTTGTTTCCTGGGGTCTAGCCATAGGAATTTTCTATTCTCTTCCTTGAAGACTAGAAAAGCAACCCTCAGAATTAGAATTCCAAATTCTTCTTTGCTCAACTTGAAGTTCCACATATTGTTTCTAACATCTAGCACTTATAAGGTGGGGTCAGTGTGGGGGAACTCAAGGAAAGTCTCCTATAGGATGGTCAGACTTTAGGATTAACCCTGGGTGGTCTGGTGATGATTTAAATGGCTTGCACACACTAAACTTTCTTGCATACCCCAAACCCTAAGACCCCTTGATTTGGTCCCATGATCCCTTTTGGAAAGTTTATATGAATGAACCTATACCCCTAGTCTTTGGCTAAGAGGGTTAGAACAAACATATTGAGCATCCAAAATGAGTCCTCACATGGCTCCTTTTAGTTTGACATGGCTTCATGGCTTACTTGCCCATTCTAGCCCAAAATCACCAAATTACCAAAATACCCCTACAACTATAATTTTTTGCCAAAAATCCAAAAATTACCTAAATTTGCTAAAAATCATCTCAAACCACTCACCACTACCTAAATTGACCAAAATTCACCTACATCACTAAGTTCCCAAAATTGCCAAAAATTACCAAAATGCCCCTCATGACCCAAAAATTCCAAAAATTCCCAAATCATCCCAAATATTTCCAAATTCAATTTTTAACCATCACATTGACCCAATTTGACCAATTTTACCCAATTTGACCAAAATCCCCAAATTTGCCCTTAAGGGCCCAATTCCCTAAATTAGCCCCAATCTTGGCCCAATTGACCCCAATCTTGCCCAATTTCAATTCCAAACTAAAATTTAGTATCCCCAATCCCAATCTCAATAAAATACAATCTCAATTTGATCTAATTGCAAGCTCAATTTCACCCAAATAAAAAAGCCCCAATTTTGACCATATGACAAAATCCACCAAGTTGGCCTTCAAATTCAATTCAAATCATTTGAAATCACTTCCAAAATCTTCATGATATCTTCCTATACAAAATTCAACATTCAATTAGCCCAAATTCAACTTCAATTTTAAAATCCCAAGCCCACTACATCTAATTTCAAAAGCCCAAATCCAAAGCCAAGATGACATTTGTTTTTCTCTTCATCACCCATTTTATTAAAATCATTCCCTAAGTTTTAAATTCATGATCAAATCATTCCATATTACGCTTCATGAAAAACTCTGCAAAAATACCCCATAATTCCAAAATCCTTCTTCATGTAAGATCACCAAGTCAAAGGAAAGCCATGAAGCTACACTCAAGCCATAGGTGAGCCATGAGAGCCTTGCCACCTCATCAAGCTGTTAATGGCAAGAGGCCAAGACACTTTCAATATCCTTAAGATCCTTTTTAGCCCACTTCATGAAACACCCAAACCTTATGCTTATGGCAAATCACTTGGATAGAGACCTCACCATGATGATTAAGCTGAATCATCCGATTTCCCTCAGCATCCAAACCATCCTTGGTGAGTGAACCCAGCCCCAAACCATGATTTGACCCAATTTGACCCAAAATACCATTCCTATTTAAACATGGCCAACCCCAATTGATTGTACCAAACCCAAGCTTTGATCTCCCTAACCAAATGATGACCTGACCATGATTGGCCAGCCATCTTGGCTGCCGGAAAACACCATGGCAAAGGGAGCCCATATGATTAAAACTCAAAATTAAACCCATCCAAGCTACCTCATTCCAATTGGACACTTGCACTCTTCTTCACTCCACCTAAGCAAGTTTTTCCACCCACCAATTGCCCCTGGTGGCCACCATGGCCTCCTCTATTTAAACTCACCCTCCACGGCTAAGAGGGAGAGCTTGAAATTCTTTGGGGAGACTCTGCCAAATTGATCACAGTGCTTCTTCAAGATCCACTAAGTTTAATCCAACCATCCTCAATCCCTCAAATCCATTATTGGTGCTCAATTTTGGAGTTCAAAATCAAGCCCAAAATAGGACATCCCTTTAGACTCCACCAAATCCAAATTAATTACACCCACACCATCCCTTGAGTGGGACAAGAAGATCCCCAATAGAAGCCCCATCACCAAACTACCTTATGGTGGACTTTGATTGAACCCCTAAATCAGCCTTGATTGAAATCATACCTAGGCCTTTCACCATGTCTTGAGGCATCATCTAAGAGCTGATTTGGCTAAATCAGCCTTGATTGAAATCATACCTAGGCCTTTCACCATGTCTTGAGGCATCATCTAAGAGCTGATTTGGACTCAAGGCAAGCTTTTGGAAGCACCCATCGAGGCCACACCTCTTGGGCAAAGGTATTGAACTCTCCCCTTAGACCGAGCTTCATTTAATTTCCCATGCTCATAAACTTGATTTAAGGCTTGATAAACCATATAGATATGTTCTCCTAGTCAATACAAGTTGATAGGAACAAACCACACTTAATTTGGTTAAGTATCGGGAGAGATATTGAAGTTTGGAGGTGGAATGTTCTTGGGCTAGGGATTTGGGGATGACGAATGGATGTCATTCGTTTCTACGCGTATTGGATGGATGGATGATATTGCGTCGGTCGGAGACTTGGTGCGTGAATAGTATGTTGACTTAGCTGGCGACGCCCAACCGAAAGCAGTGCGTGTGCGGTTTGGAGCAAACGAGGATGAGGTGGCGCTGACTAGTTAAAATAAAAAAATAAGGATTTTTCTTATTTATTTAAATACCAGAACTTTAAAAATGCACATCTTTGTGTAGAAAAATAACAAAAATAAAATATAAATATAATCTTGCTCAGTAAACACAAAAGAACAATGTGGAAATGGTTTCATGTCCATTTGATGCATGTATGGTTTTTAATTAATTAAAAGGTGTTGTTATGCTTCTCCACTCATTTTTCCAAGGTCAGGGGCATCTCTAACTAGAGATATCTAATATTCAAGTTAATGGTCCCTATTTTGGTATAAAAATTATAAAAATTAAAATGCTCATTAAAAAAATACTAAATTTGTTTTGGTAGGTTCACTGTGGACAGAGGACCCTAGGAAAAATATAGACTTGTTTTAACTCATTAAAAATAATCCTAATTGTCACCAACCATAAAAAATGAAATAAATTTAATTTGGAGTAATTATAAATTTAAATGACATAAAAGTCATTTTACACTATAATTTAATTTTAGAGGAGCTCCCCATAAAAATTTCTAGTCAATTAGAGTTAATTTGATCATTTAAATGGATTAATTAAGTGAAAATACTTTTTTTGAAATTAAAATAATTATAATAATTAAAAATCAACTTGAAAAATCACCAAATTGGTTTTGGGAGCTCCTTATGACCAGAGGAACCTAAGAAAAATAAAATTTGAATTAAAATAAACACTTCATTTTTTAGCTTTTTTTAAGCATTAAATAGTTAAAAATTAATCAAAAATCTCAAAAATTGCAAATTGTAAAAACATATTAAAATGTCACATTTGGCTTCCTTATCACTTGGAACAAATTAAAATAATTTTTCTAATTTTCTAAGTCAAGATATTAATTTCTAAACACTTAAGATGAATTTCCTTTAATTTTCCACTAAAATAATTCCAGTAATTAAAATATAAATAAAAATATCAAATTTATTTCTTTGGGTTTCCTAGACTTAGAGAGATTTAATAAAAATATAAAACTTAATTTTCTACTTAAATAATATTTTATATTTAATTAATTCTCAAAACAAACAAATAATTCTAATAATTAAATTAAACCTCTAAAATTCATGTAAATTGTTCCATGTGGTCATCTAACCTCGGTGAACCTCCAATAATTTTTCTAAGGATAGAAGTTTTATTTTAGTTGAGTTATTAAATTTTTATTGAAAATCATTATTTTTTGAATTAAAAATAATTATAAAATTAAATACATTCGGAAAAATCACATTCTCTCCTCTGATGTTTTAACTGACCCATGAGTAGGGTAAAATCAAAATTTTAAGTCATTTGAGTCTAATTTAATGAATTATAGGGCACTAAGGCCTTAAGGGCAAAAGGTTAATTTTGGAGTTTAATGCTTAATTAATATTTAGGCTCAACCAAAGAGCTAAATGGGTAACAAGTAATCTTAATTGATATTTATTGATGATTGGAATATGAAAAGGATAAATGGTAGTAACCAACCTCACTTTTGTCTTGTAAAGAATAAATTTTTAATTTTCTTAAAATTGATGAAATTTAGAAGAATAGTTAAATAAAGAAAAGATATTGAGGTGAGGGGTTTGATTTTTGGAAGATCAAAATTCACTGATTTTAAGCCCCAATTAATAGTTTTGAGATCATTTATGATTCATGATAAGCATTAAGGGTATAAACATGGAAATTGTTTTCTAAAATTAGAAATCTACCAATTATTTTTATGGGCTTAGTAGTGAACTTGGCTTAATCAAAATTTTGTTTCATGAGGTTTAGAAAATGAACTATAACTAATTTAAAACTTTCTAAAACACTACAAGCCCATCTTTAAAATCAAAGTGATGAGTTTCTTAATTAGACTAAATTACCCATAAGAGCCTTTACCTATATAATTTATAAATAAAACATCAAGTGATAATTACCCCGCTTAAAGGGATAAAAAAAACATTAAAGTTCATTGAGCATAAGGGTATGATAGGGATGAGTTACTAAGTAACTTAATGAGTTTGAATAAACTTGAGACTTTTCAAGGGATCATGAGATGCCTGGGGTTTAGTCCTTGGACCCTTCTCTTACTCTTTTGGATATCTTGAAGTATGATTAAACTCATTATGCCTTGCTTAAGAAATCATTTAAGCATTTAAACAAATAGGACCCATTAAGATATGACATAGGATCTGGTAGACACACCTTAAACTTGTACTTCTTACTTTTTCTACAAGCATGTTTTAATTCTTGCAAAATTATATTTATATATATATATATATATATATATATATATATATATATATATATATATATATATATATATATATATATATATATAT